>APFE031215196.1:191185-208579 GCA_000404065.3 Pinus taeda | reverse complement strand
TTCATTTCCCTCTCCTAGGGTTTTGAAGCCAATTTCTCTTGGATGGTCAAATCAATGGAAAAACTTGTTTCCTGATGTTCATACACCTTCCCCTATCCTTAATTTACCTTATCAAACACTTCCCAACACTCATATTCCCCAAAATTCTCATTTTTGCACAAACCCTAGTTTCTAGCTACAACCTGGCAATTTTCTCGGTTGGGCCTGTGTTTTTCCCTTTTGGACTCCTTCCCCTCACTCAATCTCTGAGATTCCACTTTCCCCTGCTTCTTAACATCCCTCCCCACTCCCAAAAATTTCCCCAAGAATTTAGAAGCCCCCTCTCCCCTTCATTTCGCTTCATTTCGACCAAATTCCTTGTTTCACACATTAGGGCAAGTTTCACTCAAATGATGTTTCAGAGCAGTTAAAGATGAATTTTGGAAAAATGAGAGAGGTTTTTGTCCACAACATGCCAAAGAAGAAAAACCTCTTTCACTTTTTGCACGGGTGTCATGGTTTTAAAGAAATGTCAAAAATACCGGCGAGAACGAAGGTGCTCCAAGGACGGTTTGCCAAAACACAAAATCGAAGGAAAATGCCTGATCCACTCCAAATTTTGGCCAAAGACTCTTTGGCTGAGCATGGTACTTGATTGGGGACTCCCAGCCCAAATTTCAAGAAATTTGGAGAAAATTTTGTCATTTGTGAATTTTTTGTGCAATTTACAGGTTTTGGCCATTTCAAGCGCCGCGTTCCAAGCGCGGCTATTTTGGAGGACTACTCGGAATTTTGAAAACTTGCCATTTTTGGAAAGTGTATGCAAAGAGAAAAATTACCAATACTTGGGAGAAGCTAGATTTTGAGATTTGAGCCTCCAAAAGCTCAAAATACATCAAAAAAATGACTTTCTGCCCACTTTTTGAGTTGCAGAAAGTGACCTTGGGAGAAATGGTTTTTGAGGGGGTAAAACAACTCCAAATGTAGAAATTCCACTTGGGATGGCAAGTAGACAGACCAAGATTTCCAATGAGCCATCTTGCACTTGATTTGGACCAGTGGAACCCACTCAAAAGTTGCTGAAAAGGGGCGCGGCAGTGAGAGCCAGCTTTGCCAAAATTGACCTTTTTGGGTCAAAAACACTGTTTTAACTATGGTTGACCATTTGTACTTGTAGATGATGGATAAATGTAATATTTTCATGGCACTTTGATAGATTTTATCTCTCTTTACCCTTCTAGAAGCTTCCTTGATGTAAAAAGTGAATAATTAATGCATGAATCAGTTAGCTAAGTAATAGAGGCAAGTGGTAGAGCTGGCCTATTATCTAGTGCTTAGTTTGGAATTGGTTCAAACTGCTCCTAGAAGGATGAGCTCGACCCCTAGAGGCAAGGGAAGAGGTTATCTTGCCTATATTATGTGTTTTCTTAGTCATTTTGAGAGGTTGGAAGGTTGGATTCTTGTGGGAGAAAGTTTCATTGTATATTGTACATCTATCTTTGCAATTTCAAGAGGAAGAAGGCCAGGGTTTTGCAGACATCCTTGTGGATTCTTGTGGATTGTAGTGTTGATGGTGTGTTCTCTACATGTTCTTGTAAGTTTGTTTATGTATTCTACATCTCTCTTTTGCTTCTGTTTGGACAGATGAAGTGGTCAAGTTTGAATACATGCTTTGACATGCTCAGCTTTTTAGTTTGTTCAAAATTTATGTTTTCTGCTATCTAGAGAGGATTCAAATGGTTGTTTGCCCTCTTTAGCTCCTTCTCTATCATTCCTGATCATCCATCTCAGATTAAGGCATCAGCGCTCACTCCTACCTTGCCCCAAAGATCCCCCTGCAAAAACTGTGCTCAATCCCCGCACCCTGAATTGCACTCCCTCCAATTGCCACCAAAAACCCAAAAAATCTTTAAATCAACCCCCCTTATCAATTTACTAGCCTAATATCTTTGATCCTAATTGGTCAGCTTATCATATTGAAAGATCTACCGAATCTGACCCGAGAGAGCCTTCTCATACCTCGTAGGGCTAGCTACGAGGTGAAATGGTTTGATGTAGCCTTGAGAGTTTGTCTATCCCAGCCTAGGTGAATTCCAAGCGCTAACACTTAGCATTGGATTTGTCCAATATATCATGGACCTGCTGGTGGATGTGTTGAATGCGCTCAATGAAGCTGTTAGCCCTGTCGGCTTTAGACTGGATGTGAGATGAATCTACCTGAGTAGTTTCAAATGGTATGGCCACATCAATGAGACATAATGTCTGAAATCTCACCCCTTCCTGAAAGGGGTCGTGGCCCGTTGAGTTGTGGAGAGCTCTATTTTAGTTGTGCTGGACATAGGGGAGGCTTTCATCCCATGTGCATTGATGCTTTGAGTTGTATATATGCAAAATATGTATGATCATTTTGCTAACGACTTTTGATTGGCCATCAGTTTGGGGATGGAAAGTCGTGGACTTGGTAAGTTTTGTATCCAACATCGAATAGAGACTTGACCAAAATACACTCAAGAATCTGTTGTCCCGGTCTGAGATAATGGATTGTGGGATCCCGAAGTGTACCCACACTCTCTCAAAGAAGAGTATAGTAGTGGCATTTGCTGTGATATTCTTCTTGCAGGGTGCCATAATGACGATCTTAAAGGATCTATTGATGAATTGCAGGGGTCGGTGGTCTATGTGGATGACCATTTCCTTCCACATAATGTAATGCTTCCATAATTTGATGGAAAGCCTGCACAGTGGAGTACATTTCTTTGTCGTAAGTGGGATACTTTCGAATTGTGTCTGAAATTGTCTCACTGTGGTAACCCAATGGATGCCCCCGCTGAGTAAGAACTGAATCAATAACATAGTTAGAGGCGTCTGTCTCAATCTCAAATGGTTGTTGTAGATTTGGTAATGTGAACACTGGTGCAGAGTAGAGGTGATGCTTCAACTCATAAAACACCTGCTGTTAGGTTTCAGACCAAAATATTTTTTCTTTCGCTCTACCCATGGTGACTTGACTTAAAGGCCAAGTGATATGAGAGAACCCCAACATGAACCTACAGTATAAATTGGCAAGACCAAGAAATCTGCAGAGCTCTGTTAGAGTCGTTGGGATTGGCTAATCCTGAATGACTTGTATCTTCGCTGGGTCCACATGCACACCCTTCTCATAAATGATGTACCCCAGATATTGAACCTAGGTTACTTTTATCCAAATTTGCACGCAACTTGTGTTGTCGCAACGTTTGAAGGAATTATTAAATATGGTGGAGCCGCTCTTCCCAAATCTAGCTGAAGATCAAGATTTCATCTAAATACACCACCACGAATGCATTGGTGAAGGGTATCAAGATGTCATCCATCAATCTCATGAAGGTTGCATGGGCATTTGTCAACCGGAAAGGCATGACCAACTATTTGAAAATTCCCTCCTTGGATTTGAAGGTAGTCTTCCACACATCAGAGGGTTTGATAGGCACTTGATGATAACCAAAATTCAAGTCAATCTTACTGAAATAATTGGCCCCTTGATCTAGTCCAGAAGTCGTCAATCCATGGGATTGGGTACCTATTCCGGATAGTGATCTTGTTCAACACCCGATAGTCAATTCAGAGTCTCCAGGTCTCATCCTTCTTCTGTACCAATACAATCGGGCTCGAATAGGGTGATGAGCTTGGCATGATGTGCCCTTTCTGCAACAATTCCTGAATCTTCCTCTTGATCTCATCATTATCCAGAATAGAGCATCGATAGACCAGTCCATCGGGTAGCAGTGTGCTCGGGGTCATATCGATGGAGTGGTTGGCCTGACAATCTAGAGGTACCCTTGTAAAGGAGGCGAAAATTTCTCTGTACTCCTCCACGACCTTGTCCATCTTCTGCTGCTGTGCGGAGGAGCCTAGTCTTCAAGTTGTGGCCATAACCTTCTTCTTTCCCTGAGAGAGAATCATAAGGAAAACAAATTTCCTCGTCTCGGAAATGATCTTATTGCATTTATTTACAGTGATCAAAGAGATGGTTGTAGGCTGGGCTACCTCCGGTATCCTATACAACTTATTTCCCAAAGTAATAATCATAGAGCGAGGTCTAGTCTCATATAAAACATGTCGCTTCCATAAGTATGGTTGTCCTAATAATATATCACAAACGTCAAGAGGAGAAACAGCACACAGTACCTCATCCGTGAAAGGATTGATGTTGTAGGGAAGGCAACACTACTGGGTGACATGGAGATCTCATCCTTGGTAAAGCCACCCGATGGTGTACAATTGTGGATATGTTGTCATCGGTAGGCCTAGCCGCTTCATGAACTTTGTTGAAATGAGGTTCTTTTGGCTCCCTTTGTCGAAAATGAATTGCAGCGGAGAACCCCTCACCCACATTTGTGAGTGGAAGAGGTGTTTCCCCTGCTCTGGATCTTCAGGCTCATTATTTTGGATCTTGGTGGTGGCCATAATGGCACAGGGCTCTACATCAATGATTTACTTCCCTTTGTCATTCCCCTTGTTAGGTTCTAACTCAGAGTCGGAACATGCATCTGATTCAGAAGCCTTCAACTCAACCATCGGTGACTGATTTTCCTGACACTCACTTGTGTTATGAGTGGAGCTATTATGGAAATCACACCATTTACCTTGTCCATCTTTGTCTTCGAGGTGTTTTTCTTTGCTTGCGGATTCAACGGGTTGTCCTGGGTCACCCCACCTTGAATTTGGTCTTTTCTCTATGGTTTGGGGGCACCTTTTCCTTGCTTCATATTCGTAGATCCAAAGTCTCGTTTCTTCTGTTTAAACTTCTATTCAATCTTGACAGTGTATTGATATGTCGTTCCAAGCGAGATGTCTAGGAACTCCATCTCGTCCTAGATGTAAATGTGCAGGAAACCACGATACTTGAGTACCAAATGCTACTCATAATCATTGATACCCAATTTTGTGTGGAGGGTATGGAAAAAATTTGTAAACTCCGACACATCTTGGTCCCTTCCTTGTTGTAGCATGGTCCACTTTAAGTATTTATCTTCATAGTTACTGACAGGGTAATATTGTTCCTTGATGGTGTCTCCACAATAATCCAAAGTGGGTGTGGCTGAAAACAGTGAGGATTCCCTCTTGTCATTTTGTTCACAGTATGTTTCCCACCAGTCCTTAAAGTGTGGGTCAACTTTGAGAAGTGAAAAGAAATCTTTTCCTGATTGGAAAAGTCACAAACTGAAAAATATCCTTCCAACAGATTCAACCATTTATCTACGACATCTGCATCTATCTGACCCTCAAATATGGGAATGTCAAAGTTAACTTGTACCTTAATGATATGTCTTTTTATGATTAGTTTTGTTGTGCTAATAACAATTACAAATTTATAAATATGTGCATGTCTATTGCTCCTTGTGCTGAGGTTTCATTAGTTGTTTGTGCATACATTCAGGTAGATTTTCTTGAGTTTTAAAGTGACATTCATGAGAAAAATAGCTTCAAAAACAAATAATGAACAACAAACATGTACAATGCAACAAACCATCAAAGAGACACATTAACACAATGTTTTGATGAAGGATTTCACACCTCCTGGGCTACATCTCCTTGGTCCAACTTCCATGCCTTGGGCCTCCGTATTAGCTCAATGTGGCAAAAATGATATTTACAAATTTCTATGGCTCCTGATACCTGCACCAGTGTGTTCAAAATGTCCAAATTAGCCAAGAACACTTCTTTATGAGCTCAATTTGGTTGAAAATTGACTTCTCTAGAGCTCAGTCAATATTTTCCTACATTTTGTCCTCTAAATATGGAACATCTCTAGTTAGTGCCACTATAATCGGTGGGAGACCTGAATTTAGGGGCACCGCCAAAATCACCACTAGTTTAAACTGTAGTTAATTAATTTAAAACTGTGCCTAATTAATACAAAACCGGATTAGTGCTAAGCACTAACCGAGACCTTCGACGACAATCCTGGACTGTTCACATGGAATGATTAGTTGCATTAACGTTACGATTAGGTCTATCATAACCGTTGGGTTAACTTACCATCAGAGTTATGACCTTGTTCACATGCAACCGTCATGGAGTGGTGGCCAAAATTGCCGGGTTAATTGACAGTTGAGATTTTTGTTATATCACGTTTACATATAAACTGTTTGGTGCTTGGTGGTTTGTAGAGTTGTGTTCACATGGGGGGAGGGTTGGCCTGTGGGCTTGCCCTCCCCTAACCGCCATCCTTCAAATCAATATAGTTCAAATATATGTCACGGATACAACGGTTAAGTAACACGGTGTAGAGAGGATGGTTAATGCTTGAAGTTGGTAGGTAGGTCGTAGGTTCGAGCCTGACTACTGCCAATAAATTTTGCTCCAATGTAAACACTAATCTTACCCTTGGGAGGCGCCACGTGGCAGCCTCCAGGCTTGCCACATGGCATGCTTCCATTGGTCCAAAAATACACCAATAAAAATGCACCAAATCACCACTGTACAACCCAACTAATTGCTGACACTTGTCCATACATGATTCATTGTTGATCAATCATTGACCATGCCTAGTCACTTGCCACATCAACAGTACAGACTGCTGACTGTGCAGTGAGTGGGCATTTTCTTTTTAAATTTTGTATGTTTAGCAAAATGATCAAAACACAATAACTTCCTCATACGAACTTTGTTTTCGATGAAATGAGTTGTGTTAGGATCGTTTTTCTAAGACAGATGCATTCGTTCATGTTTTGAGCTAATATGAGAACTTTGATTTTTGAGCTAAATACTGAGCACCTGATATTCCTCCTTGTTAGAAGCCTTTTGGACCCCAAAATATACTATAAATGGTTCAGCAAGTGAGGGTACAACTCCCTCACCTTCTCAGTATACAACCATTTGGCTTGAGAAGGCTTTTGTCCCTTTAGTCCCACTCTAAGGTATTCGACATCCCCTCCCTTTGAATTTCTGGTTCTCTTGTCAAGTATGAGATCTTATTAAAGATCATCTAGATATTCTAGCAAGAAATCATCTATTGTTGGCAGCTAAACACGCTCTCCTTGATCATCAATCAAATGAAGCTAAACAATCTCAAATTCTCAACCTTAACAACAGACTATATTTGCATATAAGGAGGTAAATCAAGCTTAAAGGCATTGTTACCAATTTATTCGAGAATTTTAAAAGGACCATAACGGATTGGTTTAAGCTTTTTACCTTCCCCTTGAAGTATCTCTTTGCTAATATATAACCAAACTTCGTCATCATGCCTTGCATTGTAGCTGCTTTGTCTTTTCTCAAATTGTTCATGCACTGTATGATGTATCAACCAAATTTCTTCTATGAACTTCCTTACCTTATCGATGTCACTGTGACCTTCGATGGCGATATATTTCTCAAAGATGAAGTCCAATGGTGATCTTGGCAAGTACCCATAATATGCCTCAAATGGCGATGTGTTTGTGGAAGAATGCTTTGCCCTGTTGTATGTATGATGTATGTAATGCAACTGTTCATCCCACAATTTGGGATGTTTGTTGCAATATCATCCAAGAAGATGAATAACTATTCTATTTACCACCTTGTTTTGTCCATCTGTTTGTGGATGAAAGGTTGTGCTATTCTTCAATTTTGTGTCCATCATGTCCCACAAATTTTTGTTGGAAATAATACTGAGAGGGGGGTTGAATCAGTATTATTAAATTCTTTTCAATTCACACAAAAATTTGTATACGCTACTTCAATTAGTGAAAACAGATTGTATACACAACTCTGGTTAATGAAACTCGCGTATAACTTGCAGGCTTATAATTTTAATTTATTCTTTAGATGATGATCATTAATCTGTGTGTCAGAATCATATAAACAGTAACTAGGAATAGAAAAATAGAGCAGACAATCACACAAAAGAACACAAGATGTAAGGTGGAAACCCAATGTGGGTGAAAACCACTTGCTGCAATTTGTCTCTATCTTCTTTCAATTAGAAACTTCTTTTTACAATGATTCTATACTGGTGCAGTCTTATACGAGTACGCAGGTTGCTACCTGTAGAAGGCTACAACCTTCTCTCGTTCTCCAGCTTCACCTGGAAGGGAGCTACAACTCCCTTTAGCTCTTGTACTAGTTGAGGTACTAGTACGTAGGCTACTACTTGCAGAAGGCTACAACCTTCTCTTTTCTTCTAGGGACCACGTTTCATAAATTTTCATACTGGATCCATGAATAACATCAATCAAAAATCAAGTATATATACATCAATCAATCTCCTTTGTACCAACCAATATAGAATCAACCAATCACTTCTCAGATTGATGTAACCAGAAAACATTACTAATAACCAGATACCAGTTTTGAACCCAGAATACTGCAGCAATAAATAGAAGCAGCTAAAGCATATTTCATGAGGCGTACGCTACTTCACCATGCAGAACCCTGTGTACATATGCAGTTGTATAAATGCCAACCAGCGTATACGATTCCTCCAGTTGCTGAACCTGCGTATAGATCTATAAAAGATAATTCACCCTTTTACTTAATCAAACATCAGTTATACCTAGATTATCAGATTTATAGATCTACTCATGCGCCAATTATAATAGATCAAAAGTTACAAAGATACTACTATTCAAGCCTTAAAATCTTGATCCATCAATAAAACTTATCCATCTTTTAGCGCTCAAGTTCCTCCTTGGTTCAGATCCAGCACTGCACTGTAAACCAATCACCAGTATTCCAGCTCTTGCTCCTTCTAAGATATTCAACACTTAGTCGATGCTCTTTCCAAATGATCTCCTTCCCTTTTTATAATCTTAGGCATTACTCAAACCATGGTCCAAAACCATTGAGAACCAATACTAGGGACCCAATACTTGGGTTCAATACTTTGGATGCAATACCAAGGACCAAAACCATAGGTTCAAATATGTCGGACTAAATACCATGGACCAAACAGAAATTTTCCTACATGTACATGATTTTCTTTGCATGAAAGTGCGTGCATACGTATACGTGCCTTTTGATTGGTGATCTCGCGTGTATATGCAACTTTGCTGAGAGGAACCTGCGTATACCTTATTTTCTTCCATTCTGAGTGCTTGAGTTTTGATTTGTCATTTGAGTGAGTTGCCATCAAGGACAACATCTATGCCATAGAGCGAAACCTGTGTCATAATGCCAACAATTTGACCAAAAATTCCCAACAAATTGAGAATCTTGATCACTTACAATAGAAGTAGAAAGACCAAAATGACCCAAATGTTTTGGAAGAAAATACGAGTTTTTTGTTCAGCTTTGATTTTCTTTTTACATGGTGTTAGTATGCACATTTTGCTGAACCTGTCTAAAACAACATACAAGTAATCATGACCTTTCCTTAACAATGGAAGACCTCCTAAAAAATCCATTGAGATACTCTCCCATGGACGTGAAGGTATCGAAAGTGGAGTATATAAACCAAGTTTCCTATTGCTAGACTTACTTGTAGCACATAAAGAACATCCTCTTATGAAACGAGAAACATTATCCAACATGCGTGGCCAATAACAATACCTTTGAAGATTCGCTACTTTCTTGCCTACACCAAAGTGTCCAACAACCAATGAAGTGTGTGCATCCCTTATGATACTGTGTCTTTCTCCCTCTGGAACACACAACTTTCCCAAGTGATACAAAAAACTGTTATGTACATGATAATCCAACTCTTCAATTTTTTTTCCTTGAATCAAGCTTGTATATACTTCTTGAAAGTCACTATCATTTGCATATTGATTTATGTAACTTTCATGCAAAACAAAGTTATGCTTGAGCATAACAGATGAATTTACAATAGGCCTTGAAAGCATATCATCTACCTTTTGTATATTCCCTTTTTATACCTGATAACCAAATGAAATTGTTGTAGAAAACCCATGCATCTGAAATGTCGTGACTGCTACAACTTTGACTGTCACTGTAAATACTGCAATGGTTGATGGTCGGTATGGATGTTGGTCTCCTTTCCCATCGAATAGTGCTTCCATTTCTTAACACTTTGCACCAATGCATAAAGTTATTTGTCATATGTGGGATAGTTAGTTACAGTTCCATTAAATATTTCAGAATGAAATGAAATGGGCTTACCATGCTGCAATAGAACTGCTCCCATGGCATAATCGCTTGCATCCATTTGAATCTCAAATGGCTGTCTAAGATCTGGAAGTGCTAATACCGGTGCTGAACTTATCTTTTGCTTTAAAGTATCAAACATTTTTTGTTGTACATCTCCCCAATGGAAGACTTTCTTAACACTTGTCAATGCATGTAATGGAGTTGCAATGGAAGAAAAAATAGCAATAAACTTTCTCCAATACTGTGTTGCCCTTAAAAATAGTCTTACCTCTGTAACTATATTGGGCTTGGGAAAATTCAAAATGACCTGAATCTTAGAGGGGTCTATCTTCAGTTCACCTCCTCCAACAATGTGTTCCAAATACACCAAAGAAGTCTTGCCAAATCCACACTTCGACATCTTTAAAAACAATTGTACTTTTCTCAAGACATCAAGTACTTTGTTTACATGCATGACATGTCCATCTCTTGACTTGCCGAATATAAGGATATCATCTAAGTAGACAATGAAAAAATCATCTAGAAATGGTCTCAATACATCATTCATTACTCTGATGAAAGTAGTTGGAGCATTTGTAAGACTAAAAGGCATAACAAGCAACTCAAACAATCCTTGTTTAGTTTTAAATGCAGTTTTCCAAATGTCTTCTTCCACTATCCTAACTTGATGATAACCACTTGGTAAGTCTAACTTAGTGAAATAATTTTCTTACCTCAACTGATCAAGAAAATCATCAATTCTTGGGAGTGGATAACGATTCCTTATTAGTAATTTTGTTCAGTGTACGGAAATCCACACACATGCACTGAGTTCCATCCTTCTTTGGCACCAAGATAATGGGCGAACCACATGGTGAAGTAGATGGGCGTATGATACCTTTGCTCAACAATTCTTGAATTTGCTTTTTGATTTCCAAACTCTCCCTAATAGACATGCAATACATGCCAATGTTCGGAAGTGGAACATCCTGTTGCAACTAAATGTCATGCTGAATTCCCCTCTTGGGAGGTAACCCCTTTAGTTCCTGAAACATCTAGCCATGCTTTCTTACTGCATCAAACAAATCAGATTTCAATTTATCATCACAACCTTTAAAATATTCATAATCAATATCATTATTTTTCTTGATCATGAGAAGCACAAAATTTTTACTTGCATTTACTAGTCTCTTCAATTGCCCTACATTAACCAAAGAAATGTTCAACTTTTTTTGATGGGCTCTCACTATGTACTCCACCCCATTCTTGAGCAATATGTATTTTTTGACATGGCGATAAAATACTTACTTTCTATCATACAAATAAGAACTACCCAAAATGATTCCTGAGATGTCAAGTGGAACTACATCTAACTCAACTTCATCAATGAACTTTTCAGTAATGGTGAAATTGAATAAACACTTCCTTGTAACTTGTAAATTTGCATTGTTTACTATCCAACCCAATGGATATGGCTTATGATGAGGTACAATTTCAAGGTTTAGTTTTTTAACCAAGTCTTTTGAAATCAAGTTTGATTTTGACCCACTATCAAATAATGCATTAATCTTTGTATGATTTGAAATCACTCTAACATGAAACAACTCTATTCTTGACTCTTCATTTGGAGTGTTGTTTTGACTATGTGATGAAATAATGATTGCAACAATTTCTTTTCCTTTTGTAACCATGGCCGAAATCTTGGTCTCATCACTAGAATCTAAACCAAGGTCATGTTGTGTGGTAGTAATCGTCTTTTGTTTTCCCTTATTGTTTTGTTTCTTAGGCCTTAATTCAGGATGTAATTTTCAACAATGGGCTTCATCATGCCCCTCTTTGGAAAAATATTTGCATGTGATTTTATCCCCTTCTTTCTTCACACTTGCATTCTTATTTGCCTTCCATTTTCCACCCTTTTCTTTTTCCTTGCCCTTGAATGGCTTCCTCTTACTACCCTCTTCCTGAATGTTCTTTCCTCTAGATTCAAGGTGCGTGCCTTGCACACATACCTCACCTAAGTTTTTTGGACAAAACATGAGATTAGTATGTTTCAAATAGAAATGTAAACCCCCAATATATTTCAGCAGTGTATATTGGGAGTTCAATTTCACTCCTAATAACAAATCCTTTAGGAAATTCCTAAACTCCTGTGTATAATCTTGGACTGTTTGGCCTTTAAGCGACCTAAAACTATGCCAACTCATAATGGATTTTTGCATATAGGCTAAAGGATAAAACTCTCTTTTAATTGTAGAAAAAATTCAACCCAAGTGATGGATATCTTACCATGGATTCTCATTTCTTCTTGAGTCTTTTCTTCCCACCAAACTAATGCAACTCCTTATAGCCTCAGTGAAGCCAACTAGATCTTCGTGTCGTCTTCTTAAAGGTTCTAAATTCAGCAGTATACCTCCAATTGTCGAATCCAGTTGTACAACGTTTCTGCATTCACCTCTCCATTGTACACGAGAAATTCGAATTTTATGTACAATTTCAGTAATGGAGTCTTTCCTTTTGGGGTTTTGGAATGAGTATGGACATTTTCAGTGGTGGTAGTGGAAGATGATGCTGTGTGAGATGGTGAAGATGATGAGGTGTGAGATGGTGAAGATGATGAGGATGGTGGAGATGGAGGTGGCTTTCCACCATTCCCTTTGGAATCCATCTTCTCATGTTTTTTGTCCCCTAAGCTTCCTTCTCCATGTGGAGGTTTAAAACTCTCTCCAACCATTCTGGTGTTCCTCTCTTCATAGAGGACTTTAACCATCTCAGTCAAAGTATAGAAAGATTTCTTGAATTCTTCCTCCTCTAAAGAGGGACCTTTAGGCTCTCTTTCTCCAAACATAATGGCTATGGATCCAGGCTCAGAAATTAGTATTGCATGTATCTCTTCAATCCCAGTTGAAGGCACAACTTGAGGAGTTTCAAGTGCAACTAGAATTGGAACTTTAGGTGGTGGAGATTGTGGTCTTGTGGCTCTCCTTATTCTGGGAATTACCTCAGGAGTTGCAACCAATAGCTTACCTTCTCCTTTCTACAACTTTAACCTTGAAAGCATCACAATTTTGCAACCATTAAAACCATAATTGCACAAACTCAAGCAATTTCAACCTTTCCTGTTATACCAACTTGATCTATTTTTGTACGATTAGTTTTTCTATGCTAATAACAATTACAATTTTATAAATATGTGCATGCTTATTACTCCTTGTGCTGAGGTTTCATTAGATGTTTGTGAATACATTTAGGTAAATTTCCTTAAGTTTTAAAGTGACATTCATGAGAAAAATAGCTTCAAAAACAAATGCTGAACAACAAACATGTACAAAGCATCAAACCATCAAAGAGACACATTAACACAGTGTTTTGATGAAGGAGTTCACCCCTCCTAGGCTACATCTCCTTGGTCCAGCTTCCATGGCTTGGGCCTCTGTATTAGCTCAATGTGGAAAAAATGATTTTTACAAAGCTCTATGGCTCCTAATACCTACACCATTGTGTTCAAAATGTCCAAATTAGCCAAGAACACCTCTTTTTGAGCTCAAATTGGTCAAAAATTGACTTTTGTAGAGCTCAGTCAGTCTTTTCCTACATTTTCTCTAAATCTAGAACATCTCCAGCTAGTGTTGCAAAAATTGGTGGCAGGCCCAAATTTAGGGGCACCACCAAAATCACTGACAATTTGAAATACAGTTAATTAATTTAAAACTGCACTTAATTAATACAAAACCGGATTATCACTAAGCACTAACCGTGACCTTTGGCGACAATGTTGGATTGTTCACATGGAATGGTTAGCCACATTAACATTACGGTTAGGTCCATCAGAACATTCGGGTTAACTTACCATTGAAGTTATGACCTTGTTCACATGCAATCATTGCGGAGTGGTGGCCGAAACTGCTGGTTAACTGATCGTCGGTTTTTTTTTTGTTATATCTCGTTCACATATAAATTGTTTGGTGCTTGGTGGTTAACCGTCAGACTAAACTGCAATTGCTTGCTGTTTGTGGAGTTGTGTTCACATGGGGGGAGGCCTAGCCCTCCCCTAACCACGAACCTCCAAATCAATACAGTTCAAATATATGTCACAGATACAATGGTTAAGTAACACAGGGTAGAACAGATGGTTAAGGCTTAAGGTTGGTATGCGATAGGTTGTGGGTTCGATCCTGACCACCATCAATAAATTTTGCTCCAATGTAAACACTAATCTGACCCTTGGGAGGTGCAAAGTGACAGCCTTCGGGCTTGACACATGGCATGCTTCCATTGGTCCAGAAATGCACCAATAAAAACACGCCAAATCACAAATGTACAACACAACTAATTGTGGACACTTGTCCATCCATGATTCGTTGTTGAACAATCATTGACCATGCCTGGTCACGTGCCACTGTAGCAGTACGGACTACTGACTGTGCAGTGACTGGGCATTTTATTTTTAAATTTCCCCTGTTTAGCAAAGCGATTAAAACACAATAACTTCTTCATACGAACACGATTTTTGACGAAACGAGTTGCGTTAGGATCGTTTTTCTGAGATGAATGTGGTTATTCAGGTTTTGAGTCAATTTGAGAAATTTTATTTTTGAGCTAAATACTGAACACCTAATCACTTAAAAGGAGTGACGCCTCTAGAGTGGTTGTTGAATGAAGATGTATCGCTTGTGGGTAGCTATCAAAGGATCTGGGCAATGTTATCCATCATTGAGTTCCTCTCTCATTTGAGGGCTTCCTTGAGAAATATTTTGATAGGATATCCTTCCCCCTCGTCTTTCTTTTCTTTCGCCATAGGAGGCCATCAGGGTTTGCGAGACTGGTCTTGCAAAGGTTCAACCAGATCGAGCCATAACTCCTTATACCCTGAACTTGTTGGGAACATGCAAAGAAAAACAGAGAAAGAGATGGTCGCTTTGATGCCACTAATTCGAACTTAAATAGTAATGCAACAAATTACAGATATAACCATAAATACATAGATGCAGTAGAAATAACAATTTATTTCATTAATATCAAAATACTGAAATATGCTTACAAACAAAATGGAAATAAAATAGCTCGAACCATGGTAGCCTATCTCTGAGAAAAGATGTGGTGGATACATGTCTCTGAACTATGTTACAATGAGGCTCAAGGGCCTATTTATTATTAAACAACAAGGGAAAACCCTAAACAACCAAAACCCTAACTCTAGGAGATGAAACTCCAAGAGTTTGTGGGCCTCGTTGGGGTTAGTTGGGCAGTCAACTTTCCGAGGTTGTAACTTGGTTATATTATCTTTGTTCGGCATGTACGATACCTTGTTGGAAAGGTCTCTCCAAGTACTATAGGATTTGCGACATGCCCACAACTGTAGCCCATTATGGACCTAAAAAAACACCGTTTAGGGGGGTCAAAACTGCTCCGGAAGTTCAGGGCTCGAAAAACTGCTAAAAATAGTAAATGATGAAATAAGCAAGGAAACAAATGAAACTAATTGGAGGTCTAGGTGGAATAGGTGGGTGACCACCAATATCCACCTGGATCATTAACCAATGATCTTATAATTCATAGCCCAATGATTATCGTTGACCACAATTAAATATGTTTAATGTTTATCCCACTAACTAACTATTGAATAGTAATCTAATGACTACTATACAATATGGTTGACTATGGTTACGTATAGGTGTTCATGGTTAAATATAGTCTTATTATATTAATGGTTGATGCTACTATGCCACTAATACATTAATCACTAATCCTCTACCTCATAACCCACGATAACATGGTTGACTAACTCAGATAAAACCATTACCACCATCACCACCAATCCATATAATTAAATAAATCTTATAATTCCTCTAACCCCACTAACCTCTAACTAAACTTAACCATAAACCATTATAAACCCATTAACTCATAACATGTATCACCTGAGATTCTTGATTATACTTGACACCATAATCTAATCAACCTGTAATTGATATTTAGGCCCCCTAACACATATAAATACATTAACCCTTAACTATCTTCATCCCTCACGCCATATAATTTTAAGAATTCATAACTGACCTTAGCCCCTAACCCCTATAACCCATCAACTTTTAATTAACATTAACCCCAAAATCTCTTACCTAAATGACCTTTAATTATTTTATTTTAACTCCAATCCATAAAACTTAATTATAACCCCTATCAAGGATTAACCCCTATCTCTAACCCACATGACCCTACTTACCCCTCACTAACCACAATCACTGACTTTCAAAACCCCGTTGACCTCTAATGCTTTATCCATTAAACACTATTCACTATTCAACTAACCAATAACCCCTTATAATCTATATGACCCCTAAACCTTAATGACTAAGTTGAAATCATTATATAATTAACTAGCAATCCTATCGACCCTAACACATAAGGGGTAAAACATGCTCCCTGATGTTAATTATTTTTATACTGTAATGCTTCATATTACCAAATAAGTAAATAATATAATAATAAATAAGTAAATAAACCAACCATAATAATAAATAAAGTGAAGGGCGATAAAATAAAACTAATTATTTTATTAATAAATGAAAAAAAAATTAAAAATAAATAAATAAAGTGAAGGGCGATAAAATAAAACTAAGTTTTATTAATTAATAAAAAAATTAATAAATAATAATATAATTAAAAAAGACTTAAGATAAAATGAAAGTATAGAATGATAAGTGCATTGTGTGCATGGTGTTTGTCCTTTAGTTTTTAGACAAAAGAGTTTTATGTAGTGGATTAGGAGAAGAATACACGACATCATTTTCCAGAATGATTATTGGCAGGTAAGGATTAGTCACCAAACAAGATAGTTGATTAAAGGCTTATGGGTGGCTAGCCTCAAAAAACTATGATACAATTGAACATATGGTTGGGTGGAGAGTCATTCCCTACATGCTAGATGCGGTTAGTTGGATCATAGAATATGATACAATGATTTTGAATAATAACCTTACAAGTAAGTGGGTTATTCATCTCGTAGGTAAGTCTCTCACTACTCATTACTCTTGTGAACTATGTAATTAATAAGACATTCTTTATGCTTATGAATGATTAGTTGGAATTTTCGTTTGTATATTTTTTGTCTATTTAATTTAGAAGATAGGGACATTACATATAGTTATGCCCCCAAGGTGTAGATTAATTGATGATAGAGTACAATGTTAAGGCACTTCTTACGACGTTATCGGTTCATTGGTTCAAATCTTAACTAGTTTAGTACCATGTGTGGCAATGTGTGAATATACCTAGAAGTTATATTGGTAGCACTCAAAATCAACCTTGTGTCAGATAAGTATGAACTTGACCTAATTGCTAATTTCACCAGTGACAAATAATATA
>APFE031215196.1:174757-188221 GCA_000404065.3 Pinus taeda | reverse complement strand
ACTTGTGGGTGAAAAAGGCAAAAATTATATCAAAGTTATATTGTTATGAGAAAGTTATAAATTCTAATTTCATCGAATTCCTTAGAATTATTAACCAGCCTTAAATAGATGAAAAAATTTCCAATTAATGTTACTAACCACTCTTATAATTATATATATAAAATATATGTTATATTATGGTTTTAAAAATATTCCCTCATCCTTTATTTTCTATATTCATAATTTGTTTTTGCATGCTGATACATAAAAAGGTGAAAACTTACTTTTATACGTAATCAAACCCTAATAAAAAAAATAGTGATAAAACCTTTCACCATTAGTTTTATTGTGCATCTCCTTGCACAACATAATGACCTATACCAAACAACAATCTATATAAGGAAAAAACACCATTAGTTTTAATGTTGGTCTCCCTTGGACATCATAATGACCTGTGCCACACACTACTCTATAAGGAAGAATTAAAATAAGTTTCACTAAATGATCATCATCATATCTTTTCTATGAACACTCCACTATCTCTATTGTTATAGACTTATGCTTACGCTAAAGCACAAACATCAAACATCATAATATCTTTCATATGAACATGTCTCTATTTATATTAATATACACTTATGCTAGGTAGATTTGTAAATAAATTTGATTTTAAACATGGTTAAGAAGAGTTTGTTTGTTTGCTTTTTGTTTTCCAAAAAGAAAACTTTTTTATAAGTGAAAAATTAGTACATATGTTAATAATATTGTCTATAACTTGCCTGACCAAAAATGAATTTATAAATACAAACTATTATATTTGTATATGCTACATAAAAATGTATTGTCATATACCTTCATCATAAATAGAGTGTTTAACATACACAATATAACATTAATGAAAAACCATGTACGACCAAAATAAAAAAAAATTACACAAGCATTAGCAGATGGGAATATGTCCTTCTTCCCTCACCATGCCATTTTCAGTCAAACAAAAGTGGATGAAACTTGCAGGGCCCAAAGGCCAAGTTTGGAGAGGTTGTCTACCTCTCGATTATCCTTCCTGTAAATGTGTTGAAAAATGATAGTAAGGAATTCAAGTCTCAACTATGCAATACGTTCCATCTAACCTTTGAGTTGTATTGGTCCAAAATTAGTACTTCCCAGCATTTATCGATGAGTGTCTTAGAGTTGCTGTAAATGTGATGTGTTGTATATATTTTGGTCCAAACCTTCTCCTCTGCCCTCCAAGCCTCCTATTTCCTTGTGCAGTTTTCCTTGGGGTCTAGTGCTGCCACCTGTATGAATTGGCCTCTTCACACACTGCAATCCTGAAGGAGATAATTCATTCTGCATGGATGAGTTTCCTATATAGGAAAAATCCTCCAACTGATAGTACACTGTCCCACCATTTGATCTCAACTAGGTCTCTATCTGAACTGATATGCATGAGTTATTTATGAGAGAATATTCAGTTATCTGAAGTGCAGCGGTTACATGCATGCATGAATTAACTAACTGAACTCACAATTAGCTCAACAAACTATTTGAACTAATCTAACTGGACTTGACTTAGTTAATTGAGCCAACTAATTATAACTCAATATTACAACTGATCCTTATCTCTTTAACTGATGGATAAATTCCTCAACTAATGGAGAAACTCTTGCATGTCCCCACATAGACTTCATGTTTGATTTTCTACAACTAATTAACTCAAGATGAATTAATTAATTATTTTACAAAGAGCTGCTAAGATCAAATTTGAATTTTACTTCTCAATTTTAGTTCAGGGACTAAATAAAATTGGAATCAATCCCGAAATGCTATTTATAACAGTGTTATTTTTAGGATTTCTTGTTGCCATTTTCAACACTCCCTCTCAACAACAAAGGCATTCAACTCGAACCCGATCCTGAACCTTTGGAATGTTTTGCATGCAACACTTCTCCCAAGTGTTGTTGCTCCAACAACTCTAGAAACAAAAAAATTTCCCAATTGACCTCCCTGTTGGGCTAGAAACATCCTCTGATGTTGAAGCTTCCTCTGATGCTAACAAGTGCTCCCTCTGTGATCTCTGAGTAGCTGCAACACTCCATGCATCTCGCACCATTGCACATCTCTCTGTGCCATCCTGCACTGGTGCAACACTCCTGTGCCTCTCGCATTGTTGCAGCCTACAAGCTTTGCACTGCCTTGGGATTCTTGCACTGTAGCTCTCTTTGCCGCTCCATCCGCATTTTACTCTACCCACTCAGCTAGTATTGCTACTCCTCGTTGGGGCTCCCGTAGAAAAGTATAATCAAAGAGGTTGGGTACCTCAATGATCCTACCCCTATTCCAACCATCTTGGGACTATCACTCCACATCGCCCCACCTCCTACCTGGAGGTATGGATGCATGTGATCCCTCTGCTCACTTGGCTCAAAATTTCCCCCTACTGGAGGTCTCTACATGAGTGGATGCCTCCACTTGGTCTCTTCTCAGCTTCTCTAGTTGTGGCTGCTCCACAACGTCCTAAAGCTGCTTCACCAATTGTGGCTCCTCCACAATTGCCTGAGACTTCTTCTGGTGCTACATGTTAAGAGGTAATGTACTCTCCCTCTCAACCACCAAGTCTCCAACAGTTGCCTTGCTCCTCAAGGCTTTGCATGCATATTGAACCTCAAGGGCATACAGGTTCTTGACTCGTGAACCGATCTGCTTCATCTGCCTAGTGGTGATGTGTCGAAGGAAAACCTTTCCCTTACTGAAGACTACATCATAGCCTTTGTCTTCCAACATTGCAATCGACACCAAATTTTTCCTCAGTCCTGGTACATACTTGACATTGGTTAAGGTAATGTGAGCTCCATGCTCCCTCTGAAAAACCACTGTGCCTACACCCGAGACACTATACTTTTCATCATTACCCATCGCTATGAGTATTTGGAGATCTTTCTTGTCCATGGTACTGAACAAACTCTTATCGCCGGTCACGTGGAAAGAAGCTCCACTGTCAAGAAACCAACCACATCTCACCATGGATGAAACCATGCATGCGATGAGTGTGAAATCCAACTCAGACTTTGAGGCCGGTGCCTCACCTTCTGATCCTTCCAAGGACCCCTTCTTGGATTTCTTCAGTGGACAATTTGTAGCAAATGGCCCACCTCATGAAAATGAAAGCATCACATTTTCGATTTGTCAAAATTTTTCCCACCATGGGAAGAACTCGATTTGGGATGAGAAACCTTCTCCTTCCCTTTCTTTGCCTTACTCGTTAAGGCACAATTTTCTTCATCCTCCTTGGATGAAGAAGATCTATCTCTGGTGCTTCTTCGTATCTCCTCCTACATCAGATCTGACCAAAGTCGTTCCCAATTTGGCAGTTTCTCTCTTCTGTTTACCGAGTCTTGGTAGCTATGCCAGCTCTTAGGAAGACTGGGGAGAGCTAGACTCACCATGTCATCATTGGCTGTCATGGTCCCTACGCTTCCAAGCTCATCCCTACAGTTGGTGAGCTTGTTTAGATACGTAGAGATCATGTCGCCCTTTTCACACTCGAATTTTTGAAGCTTGTCTTTCAGTGCCAACTTCCTCTGATCGTTGCTGTTATGATATATATCTTTCAATGTTGTCCACATTGAAAATGGTGTCTCCTTCCCATGGAGGCTCGAGACTATGTGATTTCGAACTCTCTCCAGGAGGATTCTCCTTGCTCTAGCCACACATTTCTTCCATTCCGCCAATTGTGTAGCATCAAATGTTGCGGGCTTGGGGACTTCTTGATCAATGAAGTCCTTTAGACCGTTATCCTCTAATACTGCTTCCATGCGACCTTCCAGGCTATATAATTTGAGCTGCCATAAAGGGCATACTCAAGTCTTAAACTGTTGAACGCCATTGGTGAAATTAAGATGTGATAAGAACTCGATTTCGATATTCAGGAACCTCAAACTTCGAACTTCTCCCTTCTTGTATACTGTTCTTCACTTTGATAACCTGGCTTTGATACCATGTAGAAATTCCCACAGTAGATCAACAAATTATGCAATATACTAAAGCAAAATACAAGATCTACTTCTACAACAAATTTGCGGAAGCTTAATCGAATATGAGCAAGATCAAATAGAACACATATAACTGAGAATGAGAAATCAATCACACGTGAATGCAGAAGAATAACTTGGGGAAAGACTCAGCCTAAAACTCCACTATTTGTATTATCATACAAGTGGAAATATGTTCAGTATTACAAAAAGAATCAACTCACAAGCTATCCTGCTCTCTCTGCAATCAATCAATGCTACTCATAGACAATCAAAGGCTTCTCCAAACCTTCTCCTCCACCCTCCAAGCCTCCTATTTCCTTGAGCAGTTTTCCTTGGGGTCCAGTGCTGCCACCTGTGTGAATTGGCCCCTTCACACACTCACTAACCTCTGATCTAACTGCGCAATCCTGAAGGAGATAATTCCTTCTGCATGGATGAGTTTCCTATATAGGTGTCTATCTGGACTGACATGCATGAGTTATCTATGAGAGAATATTCAGTTATATGAAGTGCAACAATTACATGCATGCATGCATTAACTAACTGAACTCACAATTAGTTCAACAAACTATTTGAACTAATCTAACTGGACTTGACTCAATTAACTGAGCTAACTAATTACAACTCAATATTGCAACTCACCCTTATCTCTTTAACTGATGGATAAATTCCTCAATCAATGGAGAAACTGTTGCATGTCCCCACATAGACTTCATGTTTGATTTTCTACAACTAATTAACTCAAGATGACTTACTTACTTAATTAATTATTTTACAAACAGCTGCTAAGATCAAATTTGAATTTTACTTCTCAATTTTAGTTCAGGGACTAACTAAAATTGGAATCAATCTCGAAATGCTATTTATGGCAATGCTATTTTTAGCACTTCCATTTTTCATTCCTTGTTGTTATGTCCAACACTGGTACCCGAACTTCTATTTATAGCAATGTTATTTTTAGCATTTCTTGTTTCCATTTTCAACAAGAAACTGATAATATACCTGTAAATATTAGCCAACACAATTGAGCTAGTTAAGGTTAAAAGCACATGTGTATGCTTATATATATGAAAGGTTAAAAGCACACATATGTATATATAGAAAAGTGTTATATTAGTTAGTGATTTTTTTTAGTTTATTTGTAAATAAATTTAAAAATTTCCAAGGTATGGTATTGGTGGTTCAACATTTAATATAGTTTATGAGAATTTAATTGAATGAAAAAATAATAAATATTAGTTAATTTTAATTAATATAGTTTATATAATGATAATGATGATGATGATTAATATCTATTAATATTTATATGGTTTACGGAACTTTATGAAGGTAACATGTTAATCAAAATTCTTTAACATTTCATTTCTATGCTTAGATATAAGTGAGATAAGCATTCCTAAATCACCATAATTTTGTTGACTTAAAAGATCAAGAAGGTTGGTATTGCGACAAATATTTTGAAAGTTATACTGGATGTGAGTATAAGATGGAAAATCTAAGAGAAAATGTTTATCTTCAACCTTCTTAGTATCACATGTGTCAACTCTTTCATTCCATGGTGCTTTGGGAATTGATCAACGTCTAGTTCCATTATGGAGCTCATGAGAATTATATGAGTAAAAAATGTTCATTCTTTTCTTGAAAATAGTTTAGACAAAAATATAATTTTGGTTTTTGAGATTGGGGTTGATTACCACTCTCTCTAACTCGTTATCATCTCACAAATTCCCCTTAAATTTGGAAGTAATAATAGTTTGAACAATATCCTTATTCTATAAGACGATCTCCTCCTTTAACCCTCAATGGGCTAGCCAAGCCTGGGCATCCTTATGCCATGATTCCTTGAATCGAAGGCGAGGGTTTTGGATAGAGTTAGAAACAATTTTAGGAAATCTCTTCGCTTCTATGCTGTATAACTTCTTAGTATACATAAGATACCTAGTCATAGCCATGCTTCCAATGATGAGAAGGCTTGATTAAATTAGGAGGATAGGGTCAGGAGAATTTCCTTTAATCTTGAGACTATAAGTCACAAACTACTTTTGGATCTACTTAATTTTCCTCTACACCTCACATCCATAAACAATATGAGTGATGAGAGTTTTAAAAAAGAAGTTTTTTCTTTTCCCAAATCTAAAGATTTGGTGACTCACAATTGTTTATATACATACATACATACATATGCATATTGATCTGAATTTTAAAAATAACACAACAAATTATAGATATAACCATAAATACAAAGATGCAACAAAAATAACACTTCATTTCATTAATATCAAATACTAAAATATGCTTACAAACATAATGGAAACAAGACTAGCTCGGGCGATTGTAGCTTATCTCTGAGAAGATATATGCCTCTGAACTGTGATATAATGAGGCTCGAAGGCCTATTTATTATTGAGAAACAATGGCAAAACCTAAACATCCAGAAACCTAACCCTAGGAGATGAAGCGCAAAAACTATGGGCCCTGTTTAGGTAAATTGGTACATCAATCTCCGGGGCCGTAAATTTGGCATATGATCTTTGTTTGGCTATCATAATACCTCGTTTCGAAGATCTCAAAGAGTAGGCCAGAAGCAAACAAAATGACTTATTTAGTGCTTTTCTAGCCTCTCCGTTTTCCCTAGAAACGTCGTTTAGGGCCTCAAAATGGCTCCGGAAGTTCAGGGACCGAAAAACTGCCAAAAATAGTAAACTGTGCTACAATTAGGGAAACTGAAAAATTGAAAGAGACAGTGTTGGGGGTCCAAGTGGAATAGGATGGTGGCCACCAATATCTAACTAGATTAGTCCTCTCCCTTTAGGAAGAAACAGTTCCCATTGCATTGAGTGCCTTCATAAGATGGGGAAACATCTACTGAACTTTGTCCTGTTGAGACACTTGCCTTGGTGTAGGAGTTGGCCAACTTTGACAATCAGATACAGTTGGATCTTTTGCTGGTGAGTGTTCTTGACCTGTGTGTCCATGATATGATTACTTGTGGTAGGTTCCATGCAGTCTGGGTTTAACTCTGTTGGTGTGAGTTATTCTGCAACGTCTGATGTGTCCAACAATGGTGGGAATTATGGTCGAAGGCAGTCTACATTGAACACTGGGTGCAGGCCAAGGAATGGGGGAATTTTGAGCTCAAAATAATTGTCTCCCCCAACCTTGGTAATAGTGTAAGGACCATATCAGAGTGGTCTGAGCTTTTGATGGGCTTTGGTAAGGCGTTCTTTATGCAAATGCAACCAAACTTTGTCGCCCACCTGAACCTTATGTGACATTCGATGTTGATCATGTTGTTGCTTGTACTTGGAATTTGACTTCTCCAGGATGTCGTGAACCTGCTGGCGGGTGTGTTGGATGCGTTCAATAAATCTAGTCTCTTTATGAGCCTTAGACAATACACATGCAAATTTTGTCTATGTAGTCACATGAGGCATGGAAACATGAATCAGACACAATGGTTGAAATCTGAGACCCACTTGAAAGGGACTGTGACTAGTCGAGCTATGGAGATCTCTCCTATAACTGTGCTCCACATATAGAAGACTCTCATCCTAGGTTCGAGGATGCTTGGATTTGTACATGTGGAGTATGTGCACTATCATCCTATTGATGATCTTCGTCTAGCCATCAGTCTGGGGATGGAAGGGAGTCAATTTGGTGAGCTTGGTGTCCAATAGTGTTTAGAGGCTTGACCAAAATGTGGTGAGGAACCTTCTATCCTGAACTGATATATGGATCCCAAAATTTACCCATACTCATTCAAAGAATATTTTGGCAGTGTCCTCTACTGTGATACTCTTCTTGCAGGCTGCCCATATAGCCATATTAGAAAATTTGTCCATGACCACAAATACACAGTCATTACCACGCTTGGTAGAAGGGAGGCCAGACATATAGTCCATGGAGATGGATTCCCACGACTAGCTAGGAGTAGGCATAGGAGTGTACAAACCTTTCTTCTTGATGGTTGGCTTGGCGATGCTGCAGGCAGTGCAGGATTTGATATATTTCCCAACGTCCAGTCAAAGTTTGGGCCGATAAAAGTAGTTTAGTTTTGTAGTACAACCACAATTTTCTCCACACCAAAGTGTCCTGTGACCCAACTATAGTGCGCCTTCCAAATCAGCTTGGCGAACTCGCTTGAAGGAACACAAAGGTGGCCCAGGTAGCATAATAATGCATCTTGGAGGTGGAAATTAGGAAATTGCTTGCCAACTACTAGCATCTTGTATGTTGAGGTGAACTCTAGATCATTTTTGTATAGTTGCGGCCATCGAGAGGTCTCGTGACCACAAGTGTTGAGAATAATAGACAGTGCTGCAACTAGGCATCGACTGAGGCAATCTACAACATGATTGCTGCTACCCTTTTTGTATTTAATGTTCAAGTGGAATTGTTGTAGATATGTAGATCAATTCTGATGGCGATCATTCTACAACTTCCCTTGTGTCTATATAAATTTAAGAGGTTGATGATCAGTGTGGATGACCATCTCCTTCCCCAGAATGTAGCGATTCCATTATCGGCAAGCCTGCACACTGGAATACATATCTTTATCATAGGTGGGGTACTTATGAATTGTATCGGAAAGTGTCTCACTATGATAGACCACTAGATGCCTGTGTTGGGTGAGGACTGCACCAATGGCATAGTCTGAGGCGTTTGTCTCGATTTCAAATTGCTCCTGTAGGTCTAGCAGTGTGAGTACTGGTGCAAACCAAAGGTGATGCTTCAACTCAGCGAACGCCTTCTGTTGGGACTTAGACCAGGAAATTTTTTATTTCACCCTACCCTTAGTAATCTGACTCAAAGGCCAAGTGATATGGGAGAATCCCAACATGAACCTCCAATAGAAATTTGCAAGACCCAAAAAGCTGCAAAGCTCCGTTAGAGTGGTTGGGGCTAGCCAATCCCAAATGACTTGGATCTTAGTCAGGTCCACATGCACACCATGGTCATCTATGATGTAACCCAAGTATTGGACTTGGATCATGCCAAAGGTCCATTTCTCCAAGTTGGCACACAATTTGTACTGCCGAAGGGTTTGAAGGACCCGCTGAATGTGTTTCAAGTGTTATTCGCAACTCTTGCTGAAGATGAGGATGTCGTCAAGATAAACCACCATGAACGAGTTGGTGAAGGGCCACAAGATGACATCTATTAGCCTCATAAAATTAGCAAGGGAATTTTCCATCCCGAAGGGCATAACCAACTATTCAAAAATGCCTTCCTTTAAAGGCGATCTTTCGTACATCTGTGGGATCTATTGGAACTTGGTTATAACCAAACTTCAGATCGATCTTGCTGAAATACTTGGCCCCCTTGAGTTGGTCCAACAGGTCATCAATCCATGGGATTGGATACCTTTTCCTGACAGTGATTTTGTTTAGTGCTCGATAATCAATGCAGAGCCCCCAGGTCCCATCCTTCTTATATACAAGTACAATCAGGCTCCCATAAGGCAAGGAACATGGTTGGATGTGCCCTTTCTACAACAATTCCTAGATTTGCCACTTGATCTCTTCATTTTCTAGAATGGAGTGACGATATATTGACTCGTTGAGTAGAGGTGTTCTAGGAGTCAGATAGGTTGAATGCTTGACCTGACAATGCAAGGGTACCCCTATGGGTGAGAAGAAGAGGTCCCGCTATTCTTCCACGATCGTATCCACCCGCTACTGCTGCTTGGAGGAGCCCTTCCCAAGGGCCATGGATGTGGCTACGACCTTCCCCTTACTTTGAGAGTGAATCAGAAAGAAAACAAATTTCTCAATCTGGCAGATGACCTTACTACATTCCTTAGCAAAGATCAAAGAGATGGTAGTAGGTGGGGCTACCTTCGGTATCATGTATAACTTAGTGCCCAAAGAAATAATAACAAAGTGAGGCCCAGACTCATATACAACATGCCACTTCCATAAGTATGGTTGTCATAATAATACATCACAAACTTCAAAAGGAGAAACATTACATATTACCTCATTCGTAAAGGACTTGATGTTGTAAGGAAGGCGACATTGTTGGCTAATGAAGAGATATCGTCCTTGGTGAAGCCACCCGATGGTATTACGACTGTAGATGTGTTGTAGTTGGTAAGCTCAACTGCTTCACGAACTCTGCTAAAATGAGGTTCTTTTGGCTCCTGCTATCGACAATGAACTGCAACAGAGAACCCTTCACCCACATCTATGAGTGGAATAGGCATTCCCCCTCTTCTAGATCTTTAGGCTCAATCTTCTGGTTCTTGGTGGTGGCCACAATGGCACTGGGGTCTGCGTTAATGATCTGCTTCCATTTGTCATTCCCCTTGTCAAGTTTTAACTCAAAATTAGAACATGAATCAGACTCAGAAGCCTTCAGATTTTCCACCAGTCACTGCTTAGATCAACACTCACTTGTGTTGTGAGTGGAGCTATTATGGAATTCACACCACTTTCCCGTGTCCTTCTTTGTCTTCGTGGTGTTGTTCTTTGCTTGCGGCTTCATTAGTTTCTCATGGGTTGCCCCGCCTTGGCCTTGCCCTTTTCTCTGCAGTTTTGGGGCGCCTTTCCCTTGCTTCAGATTCGTAGATCCAAAGTCTCGCTTTTTATGTTTAAGCTTCTACTTGATCTTGAGAGCATATCGATACACCATGCCGAGTGAGGAGATGTCCAGGAACTCCATCTCATCTTGGATGTACCTGCGTAGGCAGTCACAGTACTTGAGTACCAAATGTTTCATAGAATCCTTGATATCCAACTTCGTGCGAAGGGTATGAAAAACATTGGTAAACTCTGACACATCTTGGTCACTTCGCTATCGCAGTGTGGTCCACTTTATGTATTTATCCTCATAACTCCTAACAAGGTAGTACTGCTCCTTGATGGCGTCTTGAAACAAATCCCAAGTGGGTGTGGCAAACAAAAGTGAGGGCGTGCTTTCATCCTTTTGCTCACAGTAGGTTTCCCAGCAGTCCTTGACGTGGGGAGTGACTTTGAGAAGAGCAAAAGTAATATTTTCTCAGCTAGAAAAATCATGAACAAAAAAATATCCTTCTAACAGATTTAACCATTCATCTACGACGTCTGCATCTATATGACCCCAAAATATGGGAATGTGAAAGTTAACTTGTACCTTAAAGGGTGTGGCACTTTCAGAGTAGCTGTTGGAAGTAGATGTATCGCCCTTGGGTAGTTGCTGAAGGATCTAGGCAAAGTTGTCCATCATCGCATTCCTTTGTCGCTTGGGGGCTTCTTTGAGTAAGATTTTGAAAGGATCTCCTACCCCCTCGTCTTTCTTTTCTTCCCCCATGGGAGGCCATTGGGATTTGTGAGGCTAGTCTTGCAAAGGTTTGATCAGTTCAAGCCCTAACTCCTTATAACCCGACCTCATTGGGGACATGCAAAGAAAAACAGAGAAAGATAAGACTGCTCTGATACCACTGATCCGAATTTAAACATGAATGCAACAAATTACATATATAACCATAAATACAAGGATGTAGCAGAAATAACAATTCATTTCATTAATATCAAACACTGAAATATGCTTACAAACATAATGGAAATAAGACTTGCTCGGGCGAAGGTAGCTTATCTCTGAGAAGGGATGTGGCGGCTACATGCCTCTGAACTATCTTACAAATAGGCTCTAAGGCCTTATTTATTATTGAGAAACAATGGAAAACCCTAAACATATAGAAACCTAACCTTAGGAGATGAAGCGCCAAAATTGTGTGCCCCGTTTGGGTAAATTGGTACATCAATCTCTCAGGGTTGTAAATTTGGCATACGATCTATTTGGCTATCATAATGCCTCGTTTTGAAGATCTCGAAGAGCAGGTCATAAACCAAAAAGTTGTCTTGTGGAAATATTTTCTAGTCTCTTCGTTTTCCCCAAAAACGTCGTTTAGGGCCTTAACTCAGCGCCTGACTTTTCCTTACCTGATAGCAACCCATGGCGTTAGTACTGATGTTAGATCTGATAGTAACCCGTGGCGTGAGTACTGGTTTCAGTATTGTAGGACAGTGAAATCATTACAAAATAAGAGAATAACCAATAAAATCAAGAAAAAACAAAATAAAATATTTAAAAAAATAAATATTTTTATTTTTATAATGTTAATTTTAGATAAATAAATTTAATTTTTAGTCAAAGAGAAACTAATTAAATAGTCAATGAATTATCCAACGCGTTATACACTTACCATGCGGTAGGGATAATAATATAGTACTTAGGACTCATGGTAATTTCCACATTTTATCATGATATGATTAAGTAGAGTACATTTATTCATGTCAACTTTTATACAAACTATGATAAATGTGATGATCTTTCTTAAGAAACCAGCTCATAAAAAGATAAAAAGATAGATCAACGCCTTAGAAATAAGCCTCTTCGAGGGGGGCACCCTCCTTTACATTACACAAATGAACAATTGTTAGATGATACAAATGACAAGACCTCCTTTCTATATATAGAAGTCTAAGTGGTCACAATATTAACAAAGCCGACATAACAATAATAATGTAAGGGAACAATAATAACAATATGGGGACTACATGGGTACAACAATATAATAAGGGGGTTATACTAATAACAATAAGGGGTTACACTAGTAGTATAGGGGCCTAACATGCCCCTCTCCTTAAAAAAGTGTTGTCCTCAATGCTTGAGTAGTTCTTGATGCTTTTATATAAAATTCTTGTTCTCCCATGTGGAATCTTTAGCGGGTAAGTTCTTCCCCTTGATGAGATACTCTGAAATTGATCGATTTCGTAGCTATCGGGTTCTTGTTTCTGTGACAGCTCCAAGTTCCAATATGTTTTTTCCTTCCTCTTCAAGTTCTGGCAATATTGTTTGAATTGGGATATTCTGCAACTTTTGAATGAGTGGTCACACTTCTTTGTCCTTCTTCCATTCATCCCTTTCTTTGTTTATCCAATCTGGTTGGATAATAGAAATAACACAAAAAAATGCTTCCACATCGTCATCCTTTCTTGAGAGTGCATCTGCAACAAAAAAAATTCTTCCATTTTCTGTAGATGATGTCAAAGTCATAACCCAACATATCTGTGACCCATTTTTTCTGTTCTTCTAAATATAATATTTGTTCTAAAAAGTATTTAAGACTATCATGATCCATTTTTACCTTGAAGTGTCTTCCCATTGGGTAAGGTCGCCATTTCTTAAGTGCATGTAGTATTGCCAACATTTCCTTCTCATCAATAGGTTGCTTGAGATGTAGCCGTAAAAATACCCAATCACCTACATCAAAACTTTTTTCATTGCGATGTTGATCTACCTGTTGTTTCATGTGATTCTGCACCAAAGTGGCCTTATCCTTTAAAAGTTGGAGAACTTTTTGTTGATGCTCGATGTGATATTTCACTGCTTGAACCTTTTTCTTCTTGATATGTCCTTCTATCTTGAGAGTTTGAGGAGTGGTAATTTCTTCCAATTCTTTACAAGA
>APFE031215196.1:85284-174730 GCA_000404065.3 Pinus taeda | reverse complement strand
TCACAATTGTAACAAAGCCCTTTTTTTCTTTTTTCTTCCAATTGTTGTGGTGTAACCCTTGTAGGTTATGGAAGGCTAAGAGAAACAACACTTCCATTATTATAGTTGTGAGGGGTAGACTTCCTTGTTGCCATAATTTTACTTTTCACATTGCAACAAAGCCCTTTCTCTCTTTCCAATTGTTGTGGTGTTGCTCTAAAGAAGGTGTTGCTCTTTGTATCCTCATAATGTGCTATCATTTCCTCCATGAAAATTTACCACGTAACAAGTTGTTTACGAGAATAAAGCCCTTTATACCATAAAAATTGATCTTGTTCTAAATATGAAGATGCAATACATACCTTTTGTAACAGTGGTACACTATGTAGATCAAAATATTTCTCCATCTGTAGTATCCAATTTACCAGATCCTTGCCATCAAACGTCCTCATCTTGATTTTTCTTGATTTTAGGAGCTTGATCTTGAAACGACTTTAACTCTGCAATTTCAGATTTCCAAGTTCTGAAATTTCCTCCTGCAGTAGCTCTCTGAGTTCTCTTTCCAATGCCATAAGTCTAATCAAATTTGGATTCTCCAAGAAAGAGTTATGCACAATCTCCCAAGATGACCTGATTATATACCTTTTCAGAAGAGCGAACTTGTATTAAGTGCCATGTGTCACTGTTTTGACCTTCGGATCTGAAAAATATATACAGGAAACTACAATCCTTCCCATTTTTGCAACTTATTATAAAATTTCAATCTAATGTTCAAAACTAAAGTTATGACGATTTTCCCAAGGTGACCTGTTTGGAATGTAATTCGGGGGTCTGCAAAAGCCCTAACTTCCACAGATTATATCTCCTAAATTATAGCGATATAGAATCTGAAATTTGGAGCCAAGATTCAGAACGATTTCTTCTCAAATGGGTTTTTGTTTCAGATTCAGAAACTTTGTAGTGAAATATTTATAGCGAAAATCCCACGATGACTTGTTTGGAGGAGCGAAACCCTAGAATCCAAAGATCTAATACCAAATGTTAAGAAACCAGCTCACAAAAAGATAGAAAAGATAGATCAATGCCTTAGAAATAAGCATCTTCAAGGGGGGAAACCTCCTTTACATTACACAAATGAACAATTCTTAGATGATACAAATGACAAGACCTCCTTTCTATATATAGGAGTCTAAGGGGTCATAATATAATCAGAGCCGACATAACAGTAATAATGTAAGGACACAATAATAACAATATGGGGACTACATGGGTACAACAATATAATAAGGGGATTATAATAATAACAATAAGGGGTTACACTAGTAGTATAGGGGCCTAACAATCTCTTTACCATCCTACAACTTTTATACAAATTGTGATAAATGTAATTAACTTTGTACCATTCTAGCTAATATTACTTAAAAAAAATATCCTAGATCATACTAATTTTAAAAAATTATCGATAATTTTTTTTATAACGTTTTTATCTTCTTTTAAATATATAAAAATATTTAGCAATCTCACTTAAATAGAAATTAAGAACTATAAAGACAAGCATTATATATAAATTCAGTTTGATAGATAAAAGTATCTAATAATATCACTAATAGAGATTAGAAATTACTAAGACAAGAATTATATTTAAGTTTAACTTCAAGAATAATGGTGTGAATTAAAAACTAATTTACCTTGTCTTAAAAAACAATAAGATTCATTATTTTTTTAAAGGAAAATTTCACAAAATTTTGTTATGAGTAATTCTCTGTAATTCATGGATGGGAAATTGGACAAATTGTCGACCCTTATTATAGAACATAATTGTTAGAGGATTTAGAGAGTTGAATGTATGACATCCCCAACATTGATGGATAAATCTCATGCCTGGATAATGATCACTTACCCTGGTCCTCAAAATTAACTTAACAAAAGCTTTGCTCAAATACAAAAAGAAAAAAAAGAAAAAAAACGAATTTCATCCATGTTTGGGATCATCTTCAATGGTTAATTTAGTTCAATTATGCTACTCTCACTTTCATCATATAAAGAAAAATGAGATTATAGTTTTCCTCAATAGATTTTTGGACAATGAGTACCACCAAAGTAATCAAGATCATGTCGGATCAAACTAGTCAACCACAGGTGGCATCATCCCTATTCGGAGCCACAGTTACATTATAAAGCCCTAGACAAGAGTGGAACCCCAAATGGGAGGATCAAAATTCCTCTAAACACCAATGAACCAATGCCTATGATTTACATTACTACATAAATAACCTACATAGTGACAACATGTATTGTAACTGAAGTTTGAAAGTTAGAACTTGTTTAGATGAACATTTCTCAAATTATAGCACGTACAATAGTGTATGCCACCATTTGTGCTTATTGTCTCATTCTTTGGTTGTGTGGTGCTTATTGTCTCATTATTTGGTTGTGTTGTGTTTTGGTGTCTTCTTAAACTCTTTATGGGTGACCTAATATCATTCATACTTGAACTGCTTTCTAGGCTGAAGAAATAAATGTTGGTTCATGTTAAAGGTTTAAATGAATATTTGGCTTTCCTTCTTTTACTTTCTAGGTTGAATATGCATGCTTTTCCAATCTTAGGTGCTTTCTTAACCGAATAACACTAGCTTTGGCTTGGCTTGCCCATTAGGTCAAGAACCTTAACTATATTAATTGCATATACATTCCATCTAGAATCTCAACCCTGTTGCATTGTTCTATAGATATAAAATTACAAAAAAAGAAAAATAAAAAAACAAAGGTTACATTCTGCAAGCCTAAGTAGAGAACAATGGTGGAAAATACCAAGATGAATAGGCCCTTGAGGCAAATTGTAGAAGTTTTGCGAGAATTGGCTTTCATTTGTCAATGTAGGTAATGGTGATATTCAACTAACCCTTTTCCAATGTGTGTGCTCCTTGATTTTGTTTCTCTTTGGGTACATAGGGATACCTTAAAATTTGTAGAAAAGGACTTTGTTGCTAAGGTTTATTTTAGTAATTGACTTTTGGTCTATTATGTATGATTGAATTATATTCTAACGTCCATTTATCAATGTAAAATATTGAAAGCATGTATACATCTAAATTGATTAATGAAAAAAGAAAAAAAGAAAAAAACATGCATTATTTGAATTTCCCAAGTCTTTGGTGTCACAAAATTCTTCAAGTTGGTCTTCAAATGCTTATAGCTTTGGCTCCATATCCAAGACTCGTATCTGCTTTACAAGTTAAACTTGTAATGCACCTTGGTTCCATTTATACTTAAGTCTTTCAAGTCTCGAAAGAAATGGATGTTAGCCATGCTCTATTAAATATTATATATTGGATTGTGTTTATAAGCCACAACCTTCGTAAGTCAGTCTTTGTAAGTCATTCCACTGATGCAACCCACCCACAAGTGTATATATGTAGATCATTGTATATATGAATGCATAAGCGTAAATAATGTTAAAACTATGCTTGCCACATACTTCTATCATGATGATGAACCTCAATTACAGGTTCAAAATGTCAATTTAAAAAAGCAAGATAAATGAGATAGATCCGGAAATTTTATTGCTAAACAAACTAATAACCCCAGAAATCGAAAATATGAAAATATGCTTTCCTTATTAATGGTCACCATTTTTTTTCCAATGAATTAGACATCAAATTAATTAGACAATTTTGTTAAGCAAAGCAATGTTAGTGGGATTCAATGTATATGATTAAGGAATATTCAAACTTTCAAGTTACAACCCATGACATCAAAGTTGACACCAAAAATTGATGGTGTGCGCACTTTACAAGTATACAACCCAAACCACGTGCCTATACTTGGCTCAAGTTGCGTCTCTACTCAATTAATGAACCAAGGTCATAATTGGGACTAGAAAATTAATGAACCAAATGCATAATTGGGACTAGAACGTGGGTTGTTACCTTTAAAAGCAACATTAGAGCAAAAAGGCGAAGGCAAAGCATGAAGTGGCCAACAAACACAATACAAGTATCTAGCAACAAAAAAATATGAAGCATAAGGAAACTCTTTGAAATATGAAGAGCACCAAAACAAATGTGAATTAAAAATATGAAGCATAAGGAAACTCTTTGAAATATGAAGAGCACCAAAATAAATGTGAATTAGTGGAGAGAAGCATAGTCTAATTTATAGATGAAATGACATTTTTTATTATTGAAATTCGATGATACAGTTTCAAGCAAGATTGTGATTTTTTGTTATTTGAATTTTTTTTTGAATGCATAAATAGATTCAACACCCTGAAAAAACTGCAGAGCATTCAAATTTTACATATTAAACAACTTAAACTCAAGTTTTTAAAAATCTCTACTATAACTTGATTAAAATTAACTAGACAAAATGCCCTGAAAAAAAAAAAAACTATTCAATCTTTAAATTAAACTACATTATAGAAAAAGTATTTTAACCAATATTATATTTATGGATAGTATATTTATACCCTTTGTTACCATGAACTTTGAGTTGGAACACTACATTCAAATGTAAAGTGTTTAAATACATATTTAATATAGAAATTATTTTTACTTCATGTAACAAATATATCAAAAAATACATTTCCTATTTAAAAAAAGGGATGATATAGAGTGCCACTCTAAATATTTTGGACTTTCTATTAATTCGCGTTCTCTTTCTTTTTGAGAACTCCTGAATAACTGGTATATATATATATAATATATATATATATATATATATAAATAATATTATATTTTATTGAAGTGTTATATAAATTTATAAAATATATTATTAAAATATATAAAGTTTTTTCTATATTTAGCTTAAGTTGTAATTATATAGTATATTTTTTTAGAAGTATTAAGAATTGCCATGGTCTTTTTTACTGGAAACTAGACAAAACAATGAATCTTAAGCTTGAGCTAGAATGTAGCAAAATAAATAAAGGGTGCATAGTATGTTTTTCAAAACATGACCAAAACTTGGGTTGCATGACCCAATAGACAAACAAGACAACATAAATTAATAATAAGCTCATAGGTTGCAGTAAAACAAATAATCTAACAAACATCATCTAGTAAACTTGTAAGAGTAAGCAAACTTGAATTATTCATGCCTATGTGCTAGAGAAGTTAGTGTTGGTGGAGGAGGTTGGTCTCGATCTTGCAAGAGGACACATTTAATTATTTGTAGGCATTGGTCCATGATCTCACATAACAAATTTTGTTCCTCCATTCATAGAATAAGTTCATCATGGTTGACATTTTTATTGAATAAGACCTTGCCCAACATCTCCTTAAGTTGCCGATACAACTCCACCATGAGCTAGTACTAGTTTCACCTCCGTCTTTCTGAACATAGGGTCGATATCCAGGTGGATATAGAGTTGAACACATCTATATTAGATATGTCATGTCATTCCTTGGCCACCTCTTGTTCGATGTCATTAATTTCTTGTTAGAATTCCAAAAAAGTGTGCGTCTGATACCTATTTTCCACTACCTCTACTCTGGCTCATGGGTGTGTGTTGTTGAGCCTATCATGGCCTCTCGAGCCTCGTCAAGAGCATGCTCTCTAGCAAGGCATGTTTGGCTACGATGGGTCATCATGATGGAGTTATAATTCCAAACAATGGATGAGTGAAGACAGGAAAGACCCATAGGGGAGTGAAAAACCAGAGGAGGGGGAAGCCACTTCACTTGGGTATGGACTCAACATTGGGTCGTTGATGTGTTATGGAGAGGCCAAATGTGTAAAATTGATTGTGAGGGAATGTCTTGCAGGGTTGAGAATAAAGCAATGCTTAGCATGACAATCCTTTTGTGGGTGGAGAGAGACATTGGAAAAATTAATAGAGTGAAACCAAACTAATTGCCAAGAGTTTGCAGTGGTTTTCTATGTGATGGGATTGAGGAAAGAAACAAGAAAGGTACCAAGTCTGTAGGGCTTGGTCCTTTACAAAAGTGAAAAATAGAAATATGTATAATGATAACTTATTGCACCTAGTGAAAGCCGAACATAACTCCAATTATTACTCCTTTGGGATCCAAAAACATTCTCTGGCTTGGAGTGAGTTTATCCCTATGAACTTTGGAAAACTAAAAGATTTCAATGGCATCCATCATCCTGAAAATGTTGTGCATTGTGAATTTAATTTGCATGAGTATGTTACAGAGCAACATCGACTAAGTATCGATTGTTATTACTAACCATATGTTGATCCCAAACTTCAATGTGTTGACCTGATGGTTGAGTTCCATCCCATTTGTTGGTGAGTGCATGTGGATGGAGGGTGGAGATTGATGACCATCCCTTCTTGTCACTACCCCTATCGTGTCTAGTTGTGATGGGCAAACTCTCCTTTGATGCCATGTGGTCACCCCATTAGGGTATAGATATATGATAAAGTTAACTGAACACACATGCGCGCACACACACACACACATAGAAAATAATCATTGGCACTCTCCAACCCGTTAAGGAAGAGATGTTGTAATGCCCTATCATGTCCTATCATGTCTTGTAAACATTTTGACTTAGCGAAATTACATTTAAAAAAAAAAAAAAACTTAAAATAAAATTATTAACCTATTTTTTTATTTGATCAAAATAATAGAAAATAACTTTAAAGAAAAATAACTTCATGGTATGAGAACCTATGGTATTCATGTGGAATATAGCTTTATTTAAAGGAAGAAATTAAACTAGCCCTAGATCCTCTTAACTTCGGATCTACCAAGGGCCAATAATGGATCAAATCTCTCCGAATGCAAAACCTTTTTTTAAAGTGAAAAAGAGTTGATCCCTCGTTAAGATTAGTAAATCCAAATAAAATAATTCTAAATTAATTATATTATTTTTCATTTAATAATAATAATATTATAATAAAAATATTAATTTTAAATAAAACTTCAAATTAATTTATAACATAATGAATAAAACTAAACTAAATATTTGAAAAAATCAAATATTTAATCTAATATAAATTTAACACATATATATTACAATATCCCCCCACGCATATATATATTAAAATGAATCAAAACAAACATGCATTGTAGTTTATTTTCTCATTCTGCTAACGCCTCCTCCTCTTTCCTTTTCACCAACATCTCTGATTGAGACCACCATACCGATGTCCATCAGAGATTCCCTCCTCTCCCACGTTCTTGGAAATGTTAGGTAAAGAAAATTATTGTTATATTAGAAAGAAGAGTTCAATATATGTAAAAATTGTTCCCCATAGGAAGTTTTGTTTCAATTTCCAATGTATATCTTCATAGTGTCTAGGCATCATGTCTCCCTACCCAAGCACAACATGAGTTAACACCACTAAGTGAATATGCGAAAAACTTTTAAGATGTTTTTAATTCCATTTTAGGTAGGACATGAGTAAACCACTTCATATGATGTGAATATAAAATAAATTTATGCACCCAATATCCATTACTATGCTCACATTACCAAGTGCATAATATTCTATTTTTAAGGAGTCTAGTAATTTGTGTGGACAATGTGAATGCCAACAAGTTACCTAAATGGGCAATGTGAATGTTTTTTAATGGTGGGAATTTGTAAACACTTCATGTGTTTGAGAAATTCAAATTTGGTGTGCAGGAGCTGATATAACCTTGATGTGGCATACAACCAATAGAACACCATGAAACATCCTAATCTAAGAGAGTAATACATTTTATTAACATTGTGCTAACCCGGGCTTTGTCATTCCAACAAGTTCCCTAAATGTGGGAATTTGTGTAACTTGACCACATTGGTAGCACTCATATGGCATATGAAAATCCAAAGGTAATGTGAAGCAACCCCACCAAACACCAATTCCAATGTAGTAGTGGAACATCATTGAATAGTGTTATCCTCCTTGTACGACCCACTCTTGTCTTTATACATGAAAAAATATGTATGTGCCTGTATATTTTGACCTAAATAGTCCATCCATGTGCCTAGTCTTCAGAATGTTTATATTTTAATTCGTTATATACTTGGGATATGTGGATCAAGTCCATCATAATTTTTAATGTGGTCTCGATACACCATTTCATATGAACCTAGCCCATTGTAATGTTTAATGTGGTATTAGTGTGCCATTTATGATTTTGAGATGATTAGGATGTATGTGTGAAAGGGGAGTAAAGAAGTTAAAAGCCACATTAATGTGAATTGTGAAAGAAAAGAAAGAAAGAAGGAAAGAAAGAAAGAAAGAAAGAAAGAAAGAAAGAAAAAGAAAGAAAGAAAGAAAGAAAGAAAGAAAGAAAAGAAAGAAAGAAAGAAAGAAAGAAAAGAAAGAAAGAAAGAAAGAAAGAAAGATCGATCTGTGTGTGGGGGTTAGATTTTGATATTGGGTATTTTTGCTTTTTATTTTTTTATAAAATAATATGGGTTTTTAAAAAATTTATAGATATATTTAGTTGGAGAATTCAGTGTAAAGTTTAATAGTAATGAATATGAATAGTTAATCAAAATGTTAAATTTTGATATATCATTTATAAAAATGAATATAATTTTTTATTTTATTTTATAGAAAATCAATAAGTTTGAACTTCAAAAGTTTTACACTAGATATAACTATTTCATAAAAGTAGCGCCAGGTTTAGGTTTTGGCTTTCGAGTGAAAATGACACTAAGTTTTGGTTTTCCAATGATAATGACACCAAATACTTCATTACGAGTTTGCTCTCCAGTAATAATAACACCAAGTACTTCATTACGAGTTGGCCCTCCAATGATAATGACACCAAGTACTTCATTACGAATTCTAATATAGTCAGATTTAAGAATAAGCATCTCTTATAAAATGTAAGCCACACCAAAATCTTCTAAAACCCAAACTTCCAATTACATGTTTCATGAAACTTTAACCCATACAACTTGAAAAATAAATTGTTCAAAAACCACTAAAACTAAAATCTTTCGAAAATATAAAACTTTTTATTAATTTATACATATCTTTATCCAAAATATAATATATATAAAACTTGCTTTTATAATTTTTAATTATGTAAATATATGATGATGTGGGCATATAATATATTAGTTAGAAAATTAAATATATATATATATTTTTTTAACAAAAAACAAAATCACAACCTCTGGCAAAGTACTTATTTTTATCCGTCCTATAAGATGTAATATAATAAGATGTTTAATAATATATATAACATTAACCTATCAAATATTTAATAAAAATAAATAAAATAAATACTATATATATATATATATATATATTATATATATATTAAAAATTTAATGTCGAAATATTTTGGAAGATTTAAAACCATCTAGCATGGTACATTTGTGTACAAAGCATAAGTATGTTCTTTATCAATATTAGGTTTTTTTTTTTTTTTTTAATAGGTATAAGAAAATTAGATTAAAATAGTTTGAGCATAAATACTTTATAAATTTATTTTGAATATAATTTTTTATAGTTAAATACTTGGAAAATTAAAACCATCCAAACATTTATATTACATATTTGAATAGTATTTTTTTATAATTAAATATTTTGGAAAATTAAAACCATCAAACATTTACATTACATAACAAATTGATGTATTGTCACTTATCTTACAAAGCTTAATCATTTTCTTTATCAATATCAGGTTTTTTCATTAAGTATAAGATAATTAGATTAGAATAGTCTGAGCATAAAGACTTATAAATTTATTTATTTATTTTTATTCAAAATAGAGTAGAAAGAGATTGATCGTCTTAATTTAAAATATGGTGAGAATCGTTTTTGAATGGGCATAGATATTTATGGTATAATATTGTTTACATATGAATATTTAACGGAAAAAATATCTTTTAATTTATTTAATGTTATAATTAGTAATGATAAGCTTTTGAAAGTAATTAAATGGAAAAATTGACATTTATATAATATTTAATTTGAATTAATTAAAATATTGTTTTTAGGCTTTCTTTTTTCATATTATTTGGTTTATAAAAATAATCTTTCAAAGAAAGCTTTTAGTGTTAAACAAGTTTATGCATATAATATGTCTTTATGACCATTACTCTCCATCTTGCTAATTTAGTGACCTGCTTCATCATGATGAGTTTCTTTTGAAAGTTTAAAGATGTTTGAATTATATTAGAAGAGCTCCAAATATTTTATATGGAGGAAATCGGGTTATTATGTGGCGGGAGAATTTCACTACATAAACTACATCCTTTAAAAGGCATATTAATATCAAGTTTCCTCATGTGACAACAATATGAAGGAAGCACTCGGGTAGGTCAATGAATGACTTTAATGCAACTTATTTGACAAATAAGTGCAAGCTAGGGATGCAAGTTTTAACACTTTCTCAAAGTTGAAGAAGTTTGTTGAGCTTAAGGATCTTTGTTGAGAGCCTATCACGCTTGGTTGAAGATGATGGATTGACCAACAATGAAATCTTGATGCAGGAGCATCCAGCTAAGGGCGCCATGACGAGTGTTGGTCTCAGCTAAGGAGGAGAGGTTCATCAGTAATTTGAATTTCATTTGTGTTTGTTAATTAAGAACAGTATTAGGAATCTGTTTTATGTCTTTGTCTATTAATAGGTAGTTAGGGATAGTACAGTCAAATAGAAGTAGTTGCAGACACATGGTTGTCTAGTCTTTTGTTTTAGTTTATTTTCATAGTTATTTACTTTTGAAAAAAACAAAATAACATGAAATAATATATTATCTTTGTATTCTACAAAACGAAAGAATAAAAACAGCAAGATAGTTAACAACTGCATAACTAAACAAACAACTGCCAACAGTTTGCTTAACTATATTGTAAGATTATAAAATAGATGTACACAGCATGGATGGGGTTTGACAATTCTGAGCAGAGAAGAATAATACAAGAAAGAGATATTTTCTTTTCATTTTTTTCGGAATCCATCTGCCTAACTATTATGTTCTTATTATCTAATTCTTGCCATATGTAATGAAAAGACAGTTAAACAATCTGTCAACATCCTTCCTTGTAAAACAAAGACGAATTTCCAAAATAAACGACAAGCAAAAGCATAGCTACAAGACAAACATAGATATAAACAACGAAGACCGAGCACGCAATTCCTTTGCACATTAAGAAGCTACGGAGGCACGAGAGTATGCTACAGTGAGTCATCATGAACAAATACAGTCACAGAACCGAATTCAAGCAAGAGGTAATCCTGTGTGCACTAATACAAAATTATTTTCATTGATTTTTTTCACAATAATTACAGTAGCAAACATTGTGTTCCAACTATACAATTACAAGTCCAAATTCCAGTGGCCTTGAAGGCGAGAAAACCCTCCTTTGGGAGCAGAGCACCGAGATGAGGGTTAGGGTTTAAACCCTTAAACAAAAATTCATTACAGTTCACGACAAAACCAACAACATTCAGTCAACCGAACCAAAAAACTAAATTTCCCACAACCGAACGACATTGCAACTCGAACCCAGGTCAACTACAAGAAAAAACAACCAGAAACCCTTCGACTAAATAGTTATAACAAGGAAGGACCCTATCGGTTCCATTCGAAGGAGGATCCGAGGGATACTCTAGCCAGAGACCAACGACCTGCATAGATAATACAACAAAACATTAGAACCGTGGATTGAAGGCAAAATGAAAAGGACAATGAAGACTGACAAAAAGGGAAGAGAACGTCGAAAGTACTTACCCACTCAACATCAATGCTGGACAAGGGGACTCATAACTGACCGTGGCCATCACGAAACAAAACCTTGCTCACAAGGAGCTGAGACTATTAGTGCACAGAAAAACTGAGAGCGTAACCTTCATCATGGAGTGAAATCTTACCTTGCCAGAATGAGCGAACGCACAATGGAAGGGTCCTATTGAGGCCGCGACCTGAGCACAAACACATGCATACAAAATCAACCGACTATACAACCATACAAGTAGTAGAGGAACCATAAGCAAGCCCAAAAGACCGAGCGAGCAACGAAGATGAAACAGTGAGCACCAAGTCACCAAAGGAGTAGAGAACCTCACAACAATTCAACCATCGAATAATAGAGCCAAGCCAGCAAGAGCCTAAACCATGAGAAAGGTTGAAGCAAGTTACCACTTACCAATGGAGAAGCCACAGTCAGCGCAAGCAGAACATCGTTACAAAACAGTGACAGTCACCCACAAAACCGCAGAACTCACAATCCAAACAGAGCACGATGAAAATGACCGAGAGCAACCAACAACCTAGGGTTTAGCCAAACGTGGGAAGGAAGCACGAGGCTAGGACAATTGTCCTCTCGACGTACAAGCTCATTAACACAACAATCAATGCCAAATCAAAAATATCAGCGCTAAGCTCTGTTTAATAAATTAATTATTTTAAATCATTATTAATAAACAATTATTGGGTTGATTAAATCACACAACACGGGCTGGTCCCATCAAATCTGAAGGCCGCGGTAACTAAAAAAGATACTAAAGTTAATGAGGTTGTGGTTTAGTAATGAATACATTAGCATCGTAGGCACCAAGTAAGTGCCATTTTTCTGAATACATAAAAAGTGATCAAGGTCAGGTGAAAGTCTTAAGTGATTTTGTTAGTGAATAATTATTTGTATATGAGGGTGAAACTTATTTGTAAATAAGTTTTCTCTAATGTTTATCCCCACCCCCACCTTCATATAATAATTTACCTAATATTTCCCCCTAGCCCCACCCTTGTATTTAAGTTTTCTCTAATATTATCCCACATCCCTACCCTCATATAATGATATACTCAATATTCCCCTTGCCCAAAAAATGTATGGGGTGAAATATTGGGATAAAATTATTTACTATAACTATGTATTGCCTAATATTTCCCCTCATCCCTACCCCTATATTGATTGTAAATATGAGGTTGGTGGAGGGGTGAAATATTGGGAAAAAATTATTTACTATAAATATGTAATATTTTTCCCACCCTTACCCTCATATGCACAAATAATTATGCACCAACAAAATCACTTAAAACTTTCACATGACCCCAATCACTTTTCATGTCTTTAGAAAATTGGCACTTACTTGTTGCCTAAGATACTAATGTATTCATTGTTGAACCACATTACACACAAATAAGTATGCACTAGAATTTCTACAAAATCACTCAAGACTTTCACTGGACCCCAATCACTTTTCATTTCTCTATAAAAATTGGCACGCACTTAGTGTCTAAGATGTTAATGCATTCACTATTGAACCACAACCCCATTAAATTTAGCATGTTTCTTAGTTTCTAAGGCCTTGATAAATTCCTTTATTTCTCAGTCCATCATCTTCAATAAAGGGTGATAAGCTCTCAACAAAGAGTCCCAAGCTCAACAAACTTCATCAATTTTGAGAAAGAAAGTGTTGGAGCTTGCATCCTTAGCTTATGCTTCTTTGTCAAATAGGTTATATTAGAGTTTTTCATCGACCTTCCCCTAGCTCCCTTCACAATCTTGTCACGTGATGAAACCTGCCATTGATATCCCTTTAAGAGGAATGTCATTTCTATAATGAAATTATCCACCACATAATTGAGTGATAATATTTCCTCTAGGTCAATGTAAAGGCTTTCAGGCTCCTTACAATTCAAAAACTTTGAACTTTCAAATGAAAATCATTTATGATGAAGTAGATCATTACATTCGCAAGATGGAGAGTAATGATTGCAAGAACATATTGTATACATAAGCTTATTAAACTCCAAAAGGGTTTCCTTAACAAGATAAATTTTTATAAACCAAATAATAAAAAAGAAAATCTTTAGGAACAATATTCTAATTGAATGAAAAAGGATAAATCTTCTGCGAATTCGAACTTTCTTGTTTAATCATCACTAGAATATAATCATACAAAATTTTCTAAAATAGTGATCTAAATTGGATCTTTAGATTGTTTATCATCTATGTTGAAGCTTTAAAAGTGGAAAAAGTGGAGGAATCAACTCATAGGGTCATTTTAACCGACGAGACCTAGTTTCGCAAACTGGGATATGAAACCTTTATGGAGCAGTTTGAGGCATCAAATGATGTTTTTTGGGGATAAAATGTTGCCACTTATGTGCCACCTTTTTGTGTTATTCTACACATAGATACCTTTCCAACGATCCAAGGATTGCCTCAATTGGAGCATGAATGCAAAATGTATGCCACTTAGAAGTTGACCTTCCTATTTTGACCACCATAATCCAAGAGGATGCCATTTTATCCCTCATTACTCATGGAAACTGGGGTAGCCATGTGATCATGATGAAGAATACTATAGAACAATCCATATTGTAACTCTAGTTAAAAGTTGAAGGATTTGAAGGAATCAAACTTAACCACTAGTAGGCTATCATGTTGTGTTATAACCAGGCCACTAAGAGGAAAAGGGGTTCCATTCTATTCAAGTGCATTTTGTTCCATAGATGAGAAAAGTAATTAAGATTTGATAGGGAGAGAGAAAACAGGGAGGATTTGTGCATTATAGCATCCCACGAGCTACAAGTCTTATCTTTGTATTTGCATCCATCTTCTATTGAAATAAAGAGAGCAGAGCGACCTTACTTTCATATTGGTTTTTTTCCGGAAAGGGTTTCCCAAGTTATAACTTGTGTTAATTTGTGGTTTGTGAATTTTATTTTGTCATTCTCTATTTTCTACATAATTATAATTTGCATGCATACACAATAAACAATAGGCAACAGATTTAGAAATTTAAAAGGAAAGAAACCTCATAATATATATTTTCAGTTTTTAAGCATAATTTTATCACATATATTGTAACGAACTATCCAATTTAATAATATTTTTAATTTGATAATATTAAATTTTTTTAATGTAATAACAAATTCAACTCCCTCAAATACATTTGAATTATATCTAACAATATTAATATTAATATTGGATACTTACAACTTCATCTGAAATGAATTTTAGATCATGAAAAAGGATACTTACAACTTCATTTGAAATGAATTTTAGATCATGAAAAAATCTTATACTTAAAGAGGACATTACTCATTAGTTGCATAAATACTTTATAACTTTAATCTTCCTAAACATTTCCACATTAAAAGGAGTAGTGTTTAAAAAGTATCATAGTTTGTTTAATTCCGGTTAATTGGTTTTTCACTGGAAGTACTTCAATAGAAACATGTAATGTATGTAAGAGTATTATTAGATTATGTAAACATCTTTTATTTACATGTAAGGTTTAAATGGTTTTTTTTTAATACTATATAAGTTTGGGATTTGTTTATTAATGGGATTTGTTTATTCATGTTCTTAAGGGGAAAAAATTAATAAATAGTTTGGTATCATTATTTTCACTATTAATAGATAAATTTTATTCAAATATTTATTTAAATTAAATCATGTAGTTGCAATAGTTATTAATATCAAGGTGGTTTTGTGTGTTCAGAATGTCTATTTATGATATGTTGTTGTTTTTTATTATTATACGAAGTTTTTGCAATGGATCTCGATGACAGAAATGCATGTGAGAGCTCTATTAAATCCCTTGAATCCATCTTCCCTCATAGTGCTTGAAAATTGTCCCAATCTAGGAGGAGATCTAAGGAGACAAGAGGTTTTAATATGTTTTTGGCCTATATCTCAAATCTGGTCCCTCCATTCTTTCAATCAAAAGTATTTTTTGCAAAAAATAAAACTGGATCTAGAGGAGACTTATCAAATCTATGTGAAAATACTAAATGGGAGTTCGCTCCTCATTGACGTTTGACCCTTCAATCTGGTGATAGATTTGAAAAAGAAGGTACATTATAATTTGGGTATACCTGTAGATCTACATAGATTCATGAAGGTAGATTGTTACCAGATCTCATCCAACTGAAGGACTATGGTATAGATCGTAATGCCACAATTATCATAAATTTGAGGTTGCGAGGTGGAGCTCCATGAATGAGTAACCCATCTGGATCAACTTTGTATGTTGAAAACCCTAAGGGTCCAACCTCTTTCAAGGATGTCGTGAAAGGGAAAGCTACTACAAGAAATTGACAATCTCCAAATCTGTCAATTCCATACCCTTATTTGGTCGAACAGATGGAAAAGGCACCAGATATGTCAATAAACTTGCTAGAAGTAAGTGGCCTATTAACAATTCTTCAAACCAAAGATCTTATCTACAAATTTAACGGATTTTGGCCCAAGTCTGAAGAACTACATCAATGGGTCTTCACCAATTGGACCAATAAATGTGTTATCTACTTGTGTGCGAAGGGGTTTTTCGTGGTTCAACTCGATAATCAAGAGGACCTAGATTTTGTGTTAAACGAGGGACCATGGTTCTGGGGAAGGGCGGTTCTCTTCGTAACTCCATGGTTTCGAGCTTTTGATGCTACAACAAAGGTGTTTTTAAGATGTCAGTATGGGTGAGACTTCACAACCTCCCTTTTCCTTTTTGGCACCACCAAGTTTTAGAAGGAATTAGAAACATGTTGGGGAAATTTATGAAGACGAATCATGATATAATGGAAAAGCATATCTTTACTTTTTCTAGGTGTTGAGATAGACCTTAGTAAAGGCCCCCCAGATCATATTCGTCTGGTCCATAAAAATTTCAAGTGGACTCAATTGTTAAATTGAAATTATGGCTTCCAGATGTCGGATTTGTCATTAGACTAGGCAATTGCAAAATACATGCCCACAGGGAAAGAAAAGGGCAAAGAAAAGATCACAAAAGTCGAAGGGTTGGAAATTTCTATATCTGCTTTCTTTAGAAGAAGAAGAGGAAGAAATGGACAAGAATCATCAACAAGCAGAAGAACATAATCAATAAGGAGGTCCCCAGGTGAAAGAGGGTGAAAATAAGCAAAATAATTTTGAGAGTCACGATGAGAAAGCCAATGATTTAGCCGTTATGTAGGAGTTAAGACAACAACATGAGGAAATGTGCAACAACTAAGGAGCAACCAAAACAAATCAAACTCATGCATATGAGAGTTTTGACTCAGATAAAGAAGTGTCATTAAAATCAAAAGGAGAAGAAATGGCAATTGTAATTGCCAATCCAAATTCTAGAGGTTGGCAAAAAGTTCAAAAGAAGAAAAGTGAAAAAGAGTAACTTGGTTTATCTGGGTAAATGTAAATCTGGTTTTTGGTGCAATTTTACACTTTATGGATAAAAGTAGCTAAGTTGCTATGAATACGTTAAATACATGCAAAATGCAATTTTATTTTTTAATAAAATTACAGATTTTTTTGTTCCCAAAAGAATAAACATATTAAATATTATTTAATATTCTCATATTTTAATATATTTTATGATTAAAAATACTAACATTTACTAAAATTAAAATGCATTTATCAATTACATTAATTACATTTACTATTTGTTGAATCTTTGATTTTCTATTTTGATTAAAAATCCTAGTAAAAAATTCTATATTTAGCTTATCTATATATGGCTATAGTATCTTATTATTCTATTAAAAAACAAAAAATACCTTGATAAAACACCTTTGGCTAAAGATTCATATCTCTGACCTATGTTCACTTTTTCAATCAATGTATCACATGTCATGGCAACACCATACTCCTACAAAAACGAATGGAAGCAAATTCCTTGCGAAATAACCGAGTTTGGTTTGGAATTTTAAGTAAGAATCTATATCCATGAATGAAAACCTATCATTAAATATTCATATGCATTACTTAAGGATGATGTGTTCAATTCTCAAGTGTATCTCCATGCAATTGAACAACACCATACTATCTTGATGAACAAATGCATATAAATACCTTATAAAATATTTTAATTTAACATTTTAACTCAAAATCTATTTATAAATAATTGTTTTTATCATAAAAGTTATCTTTTTACTTTAACCACATATTATATTAATGTAGCTTTTGACTTTTTTAATGCTCTTTTGAATACACCCAAAAAGCATAAAGGATATTATAATCCTACATTAAACATTACACTGGGCTAGATCCATTTGTCCTAAGTATACAACTAAATAGAATATACACCTTCTAAAACAAGGCACGGGGATGGACTATTTAGGTCAAAAGAGAGAGTTAGAACACATATTTTTTCATATATAAAAGCAAGGGTGGACCTCACAAGGAGGATAACAATACTCAATGATATTTCCCCACTCTTTGGCAATGGTGTTTAGTGGGGCTGCTTTTATTCTAGTTTTGGATTTGCATGTGTTATGTGAATGCAGCTATACAAATTCCCACCTTTGGGGGGAACTTGTGGGCAGGGAAATTGCTTACATATTAGCATAAACTTAATAAAATATATTATGCTCCTAGGTTGGAGTGTTTCATGATGTTCTCAAGGTGTGGGGCTGCTTTTATTCTAGTTTTGGATTTGCATGTGTTATGTGAATGCAGCTACACAAATTCCCACCCTTGGGGGGGACTTGTGGGCAGGGAAATTGCTTACATATTAGCATAAACTTAATAAAATATATTATGCTCCTAGGTTGGAGTGTTTCATGATGTTCTCAAGGTGTATGTCACGTTGAGCTTAGATCATCGCCTACTTTTGAACTTTTCAAAGCACACCAAGTTTGAATTTCTCAAAGACAGAGTGTTGACAAATTCCCACCATAAGAGAGCATTCACATTGCCCACAGATTTCAACTTTAGGGAACTTGTTGGCATTCACACTCTCCACACAAATTTCTATACTCATTAAAAAATATATATTATGTACTTAGAAATGTGAGCATAGTCGTGGATATTGGGCGCATAAATCTTACATATTCACATCATGAGGTGGTTTATTCATGTTGGGCTTGGGGTAAGGACACACACATATGAGGTGGTTTATTCATGTTGGGCTTGGGGCAAGGACACATTAGAATGGAAATTGAGAGGAGCCAAAAATTCTGAATAAAAGCTACATGCATTCAACTCTGTCTAGTATAAAAGCTGCTGCATTTACCTACCATTTCCAAGAACGTGGGGCCAAACATTCTTTTAGAGAAGAGGAAATCTTTGGCATGCATCTAGATGATGGCCTATGTGGAAAGATGTTAGGCAAGAGTGTGGATGTTTGAGAAAAAAAACTACATTATACAGTTTCTAGTTAAAAAATTAACTGTTGTGTTTGATGAAATTTTATATATTAAACATTATAAAATAATATTTTATTTTATATATATATATTATATAAAATTACGGTGGGATATTATATAATAGATTAATATTATATTATATAATAAGTTTAATATTAATTTAATATTAAATCTATTTTTTATTTTTTATTTATTTTATATATAAGAAAAAAAAATGAAATATACATATTTTTAGTTTTATATATATATATATATATATATATATATATATATATTTTTTTTTTTTCTTCCTGACACTAATAAAATAAAAGAATTTAGCCATTTCAAAATTATATATTTTGTTATCTTTTTCCATACAATTGATTCTTCCTTCGTACTTATTGAGATTTTATCTATTTTAAAAAATATTACCTTATGTATTTATTGTTTTGTATTTTTATAATATTTATATTATTTAATTTATTTTGATATGATAATTTTAAAATTAATTTTAAATCAAATATATTATAATATTTTATTTTATTTTATTTTTTTTCATATTATTATTTAATTAATATTATTTTAATATTAAATACAATATATTTATATCTTAAATATAAGATTTTGTGATCCATAATGTAGATAGATGTTTTTAGGATTAATCACATTATTAGCAATTTCCATTTATATATTAAATATTAGAAAACAAACAAAACCAAAAATTAATAAAAAGTCCAATTATACATTGGGTAGTTTATGGTCATCAATTTCAAAAATAAGATAGTTTATAGTCACCAATTTCAAAAATAACACAACATAGTTTTTAATAGATTTAATAGACTTCCAAAAGAAAATAATTTATATATTGGAAATTTAAGTTTATAATATCAAATGTTTATATATTATTATAATTATTTTTATATTTTGAAGTAATTTATTTTTTTTGGATGTAAAGAAACAAGTTAACAACCTAAAATCTAGAGGCATGTGGCAAGAGTGAATGTTTGCCCCTTATAAGTCACTAATAGTTAATTCCAAGTGGCATGATTTTCCTTGAATAATAATAATGAATTAACCTAAATTGATTGTAACTTGAAATTGCGAAAATTCTTGAATCACACATTGAATCCCATTAGCCTTCTTTGGTATAATAAATGAAACACTCAAGGTATAATTCATTTAGAAAAACTTGTAACATAATCCAATAATATATTACAATTGTTATTGGGATAATGTAACATAGGTATCATTAATGAGGAAGTTATAGCTCTAATTATTATGCACAATACCATTAACCCTATGGCATATTAGTAAAGCAATTATAATTTCAACAACATTTACATTCATGTAGGTAAGGATATATATAAATAGATTTACGAGTTGTATTTACATTCATGTAGGTAAGGATTTATATAAATAGATTCACGAATTGCATTGATGGAATTATCAAAGGTGTGGTGTGGTTTAAAAGAAAAATTCGATATATAATATATTGTAGAGCATGAGAGGTGTTTATTTTTCCTAAAAGGGTTTAAGTAGAAAAGGTAATGAATTGCAATAAGTTTAATTTGTAAAGATAAAGAGTTTTAGACATAGATTTGAAGTTTAAGTTTTGAGCCTGTGAAGCATGGTGATCTCTTAAAAATAGACTTTCATTTATCAAGTTTAAAATGTTGGTTTCAAAATATAAATATATGTTTTCTACTTTATAAAATAACTTAATAAAGTTAGAAATTCAAATAATGTTTTTTTTTATCAAATTACATTTATATATATTTTCAATATTTTCCATTAATAAATGTATAATAAAGCATTATTCTATCATGCCAAATAGAGGAAAAGTAGAGTATTAAGTTATGTCTTAGCAACAGAGTCTTTTTCTACAAATTTGAAGAAAAATTCCAAGTGCCCAAATAGTGTTGAGACCAAGGAATAAGAAAATCAGAAAGGGAACAATTGAATATAATCATTATTTGAGTTGATAATGAAAGCTAATTTTTGAAACAGTTATCTAACTTACCTAAAGGGCTTGTTCATCTTTGTGTTTGCCACCATTGTCCTCAACCTAAATTTGCAAAAAGTGAAATAAATTTGTCATCTTGTATTTATAGAATAGTGCAACAAAGTTGAGATTCTAGAGAGAATGTATATGCAATAGATATACTGAAGCCATTCGATTTAGAATGTTTTTAGATAAGAAAATACTTAAGCCCAAAAAAACATCCATATTCAGCCCAAAAAAACATTCATATTCATCCAAAAAAAACCCAACTTTATTTCTTTAGCAAAAAATTAAAAAAAAAATTAAAAAAACACCAAAATATAACACAACCAAATCAACACAAAAATGACCTATAATATTTCATTTGTTATCCATACCCTAACAAATTTGACAAATGCTCATCTAAATAAAATTTTAATTCAAACTTCATTTACCATAAGCAAGTGTTGTGTCATAAATTACCATAAGCAAGTGTTGTATCATAAAATTTTAAAATATAATAATTTAAATATTCAACAAAATCAAAATAATTTATTTTTAATTACTTCAAATGTGTATTTCAAAATGCATATTCTTAGTTTTCCAAACATAATACATAACCTTTAAAATATCCATTTATTTAGTGTTATATTATTTATTTCAATTTAAGTTTAACAAATTTAAAAGAAAAATGTTCGTGCTATGCTCAAAATAAAATAACAATTAAAAACTCAAAAACTAGAGAAAGTTGATACTGGAGAGTCACTTTTTTAATTGTACTATATAATTTTAGTAATCATCTTTATATTATATAATTTTGATTCAAAATTGAATTCTAAAAAAGTACATACCCCTATAGAAGCAAGTTAATTCATACCAATCAAGATAAATCAGAAAAAGGGTAAACAAAGGAAATAAGGTTCAAAGGAATGGAGGTAAAAGGACCAAAGTTCAAAGGATTGGTGGTGTAAGGAAAAGATTTGAGTCAAGTGTTGTGTTGAATTCTACATTTTAGAAAACATCAAAGGTTGAAGCGCTGAATGTCGGAGTGGTGCCACCAACTTGTTGGTTGTCTTGCCTTCATTTTAGAGATTGGCTTTCTGGCTTTCTGGCTTGCTTGATCGTTGATGTGGTCTAATTTTGAAATTATAAAAATATTTAAAAGATATTGAATTATTTTTATCATAAATTTAAAATTTAAAAAAATATTAATTTATTATAATTTTAATAAAATAAATTAAAAATCACATTATACAATTTTTTTTAAAATAAAAGTTAATCTTTTTATATGTGAGGATAAGAACATCGAGGATGAAAACCACTTCCTCTTAGAGTGCCCCCTTACAACCACATTAGATCTCACTTTCATAATCTTTGTTACAACACTGACCTTCTTAGCATTTTACAATGTCAAAATTATAGTGAGATCGGGAGGCTTCTCTCCAAACTTTTTGAGCATAAGAATAAAACCTTAAATCAAAATAAATAATTTGTTTCTTTAAGGCCGATAAATCAATATTTGGTCTCAGAAACATTAACCATCCCCACCATCATCACCATAAACCAAACATTTCTAAATAATCTTTTAGTCAGAAAATAACTAAATTTAAATTATCTATTCATAATAAAGACAAAAATAAAATAAATAAAAAAAATTAGCCACTATCTCCAACCCACCATGTTACCCCAAAAATTACAACCAGTTTTATTTTTCAAACCTCCTATTCACAACTCACAAAAAGCCACTTCCAATTCTTTAAATATATCATATTTTAAATGGAGTTGTCTATAATGCGACTTTTTGGAGATTCCGGTGACGGAATCCGGCGGAAGAAATGAGGTTAAATCTTGATTTTTAGCAGTTAAAATGGTTTTTTAACTGCATATTTGATTCAGCGCCCTGAAAAACCCCTGAGAGCCATTGATTGTGCAGAAACTAGCTATCAAACATGGGATTCCAATGAATTGCTGCCAGATTTTGACCGGAAAAATCCGCTGGAAAGACTTTCAAAAAAGTTGCGTTATACACTACTACATTTTAAATAAATAAATAACTTCCCACTCTTTAAATAATTAATTTTAAATAAATAAAATCTCTAATATCGCATAGATTTGATATGTGTGGCGACGTACAGAATCCGCGTACAAGCCCACGTTGGGCGGCGTACTCTCCGCGTCAGATAATAATGCAAATTTGACAGAACTTCGCGTCCCAAACACCCGGGAAGGCGGCGGGCCCCGTCGCCGTCAAGGCATTCCTGGTTTCGCGGCACGCGCATGTCCTTTTCGTACGTCTTTCGTGAGAACATTGAATTTTCCGGCATTCGGCTGCGGAGCAGTTTCCTATAACTGGCCGACATCTGCCTGAGAGCCAAAAAGGACGGTCAACAATGTTGGAATTTGGGCCCATAAAAAAAATTTATAGAGATAAAATGTGAATCATGTTTTTAAGAGTGGAAATAATGTAAAATTATGAATTTTGAAATTTTCAATTAAAATTACAAAAATCCCTATTAGATACCGCTCGATACGCGTGGCGGTTTACAGGCCGTATTATTATATATGTTATTTCCGCGTTTTGCATGTGGGTTGTCGGGAAAATGCGGCCGGGTTTGATTCACACGAACGTTTCTGGACAACGCAAGTTCTGGTTTTTTAATTAAACAATTTGATATTTTATTTATTTGATTTTTAATGAGTGAGAATTGTACGAATTCAAATGGAATTTATACTGTAAAAATAGTTCAATGGTTTGGGAGTTTTTTAAATTATATAAATAGTTCAATGGTTTGGGAGTTCTTTTAATTATATATATTTTTAGTTTAATTGGTTTAGAATTAGGTAGAGATAGAGCATAAATATTTTCTCCCGATTCAAGTTAAAAATTCTAAAAAGTATAATATATAGATAACACTTAAAAATAGGTGTTGTATAAGTTATAAAGGTGATGGGTGATTTTTTGCTTTGGGAATCAAGAATGACATGAGCATGCTTGGAATTTAGGTCACAGTTCCAACAACTTTGTTGAAGCTCGTGCGTTATATTATTTTACGGATTGAAACAAATTATGAAAAGAGTAGTTTTTAACTATGATTTTTTGGAAAGTTTTTTTGGTTTATTTTTTGATCTAATTTGTTTAGAATAAGTTAGGGATTCATTGAAATCACAGAGTGTAATAGGTGAACTCTCTTCACGATAGAAGTGTGGCATGGGTTTTTGAGGGTGTTGAATCCATATCACAAATCAAGTTTTGACCACAAATGTTTTCGCAGGATTCGCCTGAGACTCCAAAAAGTCACTCAAGGGGTGATTGTTTTTTTGTGGTTCCTTGAATATAATTCACTATTTATATTCAGGATCTCTCCTATCATATACAAAGTTTAATAATTTCAAGGTTGATCACATGACCAATTTGGGGTGAAGGCTAAATCAAAGTGAACTTTGGAGGTAGGAGCAAAAGAGGTATGTCTCCCTTAATTAGGAGACTCAAAAATCAAAGGTTTAATGTAACATTTTGATGCTTTGTAAATTTTGGTTTTTGTTAGGTTGATATTGGTGAATGTATGAGTGGAATACTATAAATATTTTAACATTTTGTTCAAAAACTTCAAAGTGGGAATTTATATTATAGTAGTTAATACATACTCTATTTGAACCATATTCATTGGTTTCAACTTGCTTATCTAAATCATGTATCTACTCTGAGCTTTAGCTCAATGTCTTTTAATATAATAGTTATTCTAGATTTTTGTTAAAAAAAATATTCTATGTTATGGAGTTTTTGGTGTGAATTTTGGTAAATTTTTTTTGGTTAGATTGTGTTTCATTGTTATTTAAAAACTAATTTGAATGTATAAATAGATTTAGGGCCTTGAAAAACTCTTTGATATTTGGATTTGGCAGAGTTCACAAATCAAACTTGTGATTCCAATAAATTGCTACAATATTTTAAATAAATTTGACAAGAAAATATACTAGGAATTTTCACCTTAACACTTAGATAAACTTACAAATTTATAAAACAATGTGATACAAAATCTGTTGTGTATTTTAAATGTTCTATTTTGATTTTGTCAATTTATTAGAAATACAAAAATATTACTATTTAAAATGTTATAATTACCAATTAATTTATTCATTTTTATAATTTCAATTAACTAAATACATTTTTATTACTTAATTTTATTTTTACTTTAGAACCTTTAATACATCAATTATTAAATTTAATAAATTAAATTTCAATTTAATAATTTCTAAAACTTTAAATTAAATGATTTAAAATATTAAAAAAATCATCCTAATTCGTAAAAGAATAAGATTATAACGCTTATCGGGGAGGAAGATTATTAATAATACAACCAAGTATTTCGAATCAAATGTCAATATAATGCCATCAAAGGAAACAAAAGGAAAGAGATAAATAAGTGGAAAATTTTATATTTTAGATATAAGCATAAGTGTTATATGAATTATATATTACTAAAATAAATATGGTTGATTGGTTTAATCGAGGATATTTTTGCATTTTTAAATATATTTGTATTTTATTTGTATACATTCATTTAAGTATTATTTATATGTTCAAAAAATGAGATACCAAATTTTCTTAAATTTTAAATTTAATAATATTATATATAATAATCAATATTAATATTAATTTAATAATATATTTTTTTTTATAACATTTTCTAAATTTATATTTTTAATATTTTAATTTTAATATGGAATTTTAATAATAATAATAAATTTAATGATGTTTTTATATCACAAATTTATTAATAATTATATTAAATTAATATTTTTAAATATTAGAATTTTAATATGGAAATATTAAAAAACATAAAGTTTTTTCAACATTTACGCTCCTAAACACTATTGGAAGCTTTTTAAGATAAGTAAAAGACCTTGTGAACTCTAGAGAGGGGAAAGGTGTTTACATCATCCCATGCTCTTGTGAGTGAATCAATTAATGAGAGGATTTATGAGCACGTTGCCAACATAAAACATGGAAGGTTTAGCTCCACTATTTTGGAAAAACATGCAGAAAAGACAAATCTTCACATCAAGAGGCTAGAGTCTTTGCAACGATTCATCACATCTACATTGAAGAGGCTAGAGCCTTTGCAGGATTAAAAAAGACAAATCATCACATCTGCATTGAAGAGGCTAGGGTTGTTATTGCAGTGATTGACCAATTTCATCACCGTAAATTTAGAGAGGGCTTGGAAATTGAAAGGAAGCCTATAAATCTTAATAGAAAGCATGAATAGAAAGTTAGCAGGGGTTGGATCTCTACACTTTCTTCCTTGATTATTTTTTTACTGATTAATTTATTTATTTTATATTAAATTTTCATATCAATTTTAGTTTGATGTATTATTTTTATTCAAATTAAGAAGACCTTGAATCAATTTTCTTCTCCTTTTATTAATAATTAATACTAGTAATAAAAAAATAATTTCCCCATTATTTTATTTATGTATATATATTTTTTAAATTTGGTTTTATTCATTATTAATTTTATTATTGCGTTTTCTTGTTTGGTTAATTTCAATTGTTTTTATTATTATGTCTTTCTTTCACTAAAACAATTTATTATAATAACTTTTAATTTATTCATTAACTATTTTTTTCAGGAGAAAAAAAGCATGATATATTATATTGAGTCAATATAAAGACAAATGTACATATATGTGTCGTCCATATCTGGTCCATGTTCAGCATATCACATTAGATATATAAAAGCATGACAGATTGCATAAGTAAGAGGACTATATGTGTAAGCATGACAGATTGCATAAGCAAGAGGACTATATGTGTATGCAACTATATATATGAGAGTCAGAAGAGTATATACTAGGCCCAATATGCATATGAGGTGTATATAGGAAGATAACATTACATTCAAATTCCATCTAACAGTTTCTTTATTTTAAATATATTTACTATAAATAATTTTTTTTAGTCAAAACAAGTTGTTATATTCTAACAGCTAGTAAACTTATCTCTACATCTATTTATTTCATGCCATGAACATAAATAAGATTCCTTCAATCAACTAGTTCCTCATCTTGTCCCGAAGATGGACCACACTAGTTGGTTCAATCTAATATTTATGTTTTTAAGATTTTAATATATACATAGGATATGGTTTTTCCTTTTACAATTCATCATACAAATATTCAATTAAAAGAAATATTAAAAGATTTTGGATCACGATTTTCAATTCTTTGTGTTGAATGTATTGTTTTTTTTTTTTTTTAATCTATATGATTATTTTTCATTTTTTATTGGTGGATATTATTATTATTATTATTTAATTTTATTATTTTTTTTATTTAGAAATTTGAAATATTACAAATCCCCTTATACTGAGTTATATATCTCAAAACAATCATATGAATTATTTATTTATTAACTTTATAAAAACAATTAAAATTAAATAAAATTTCCATATAACTTATTAATTCATAATTTTATTATTATTATTTTTTAATTTATTTTTTTATTTAAAAAGACTAAAAAATATTTGAAATAAATTAATAATAATAAATATATTTTATTATTTAATTTTTTATCCATTGTGAAGTTGAGTAGGAATAAAAGGGGTGATAAGGGATGAATTTTAGCCTCCAAGAACAAGAAGTGGGGCCTTGAAACTACTACAACAATTAAGCAGAACTTTTGGGCCAGAGATGAATTTTAACCTAAGAGAACAAAAGGTGTACAAACAAGAAGTGGGGCCTTGAAATTACTACAACAATTAAGCAGAACTTTGGGCCAGAGATGAATTTTAACCTAAGAGAACAAAAGGTGTACAACTTTTGCTTGAGGCCTTTCAAGGTATAACATTGAACAAAAGAATTAATAAGCTAATGGTTCCCGGGGATTCTAGGGTTGTTATTAGGCGAATCTCCAAAGCAATATCCGGAAGCCTCCCAAAAGTTCAAACGATTACTCTCCAGTGTTCAAAATTTGAAAAAATATCGTTTCAAACATATTCTTAAGAGTTTGAATGAGGAGCCGGATAAATTCGCCAAGATCGGCGCTCAGCTTGAGCAAGAATAGATAGAATTCCGTGATAGATCAAGGTCATGGGTCCTGATCCTGGAATGCAATGAGATTAATGTGGAAACTAGCAAGGATGCATAGTGTGAAATACACTGATCGCCGCAAATCCAAGAGCAGATAATTGTCCCCAGGTGGATTTCCACCACCTTGGGAAATTCATCACAGGAGGACATGCGTGTGGTTGGCATCGTCCATATACGTTGCAATGTATGCATGGAGGAGACACCACCTGGAGTAACTGGCATGGAGAACACTGTGATACTAATGTATTACAATCCCTTTACTTGATGTTGAAGATCTGCGAGAACCTCTTGAAGGCTCAGAAATTTAATGCTCCTTAGCGTTCTGGCTGCGCGAAGGAATTAAGAATGGTAGGAGAATATTTTTGGAGATCATGACAGTGGATCGAATTAATGTGTTTCCTTGGAGAAAGCCATCGTCGACAAGCGTTTGCACTATTAAATAGTTTGAGCATAGGTGAATTTGCCACAACTGCCTTTCCTCCATGTCCTTTTGTTTCTCTATGGAATTGGGTTGCAGCCCTAGAGAGCCATGATGTCGCTGGGGAATTGTCCCGCTGGAGGAAATCTGCGGAGAAATTGTTGTTCAAGACCTGAGGGGAATGTATGAATTGGTCATAAGAAGACTTGATTTTATAGAGAAGAAAGGGACGGGCAGTCAAAGTTGATGGACCGTAAAATGGAATGGTTTCAAGCCCGAGTGGAGAGGAGGATCGTTGGTTTGGAGACAGAGATTCTTCTTTTGAAAGCAAGGTCCTACGATTTTGAATGGATTACCGAAGATGTTGATGGACAGGATTTTCCCATTCGGATACAAATCTTCAGGAAGCTGGAGTTAGCAGAGCGCCGCCAGAAGCTGGACAGAATCGCTCAAATTTGAATGGATTACCGAAGATGTTGATGGACAGGATTTTCCCATTCGGATACGAATCTTCAGGAAGCTGGAGTTAGCAGAAGCGCCGCTAGAAGCTGGACAGAATCGCTCAAATTTGAATGGATTACCGAAGATGTTGATGGACAGGATTTTCCCATTCGGATACGAATCTTCAGGAAGCTGGAATTAGCAAAGCGCCGCCAGAAGCTGGACAGGAAGCTGGAATTAGCAGAGCGCCGCCAGAAGCTGGACAGAATCGCTCAAATCAAGTAGACATTATTTGGAAGTAAACCCCTCTATGGAATTTTAGTTAATTATGAATTATGTTTTGCAAATTTAAACTATTTTATTATTAATGTACTCGAATTTTGAAGCAGTCGGAGTTGGGTGATGGGTGAAGTTGCTGAAGTTACAAAGCATTCAAAGCTTGGGTGATGGGTGAAGTTGCTGAAGTTACAAAGCATTCAAAGCATGTAAATATGGCCATGAAAACTAGCGTTTTTAATAGTAAATATAGTCATTTTGTTTTAACAAAAACCAGCAAATTTAATGGAATAAAATCCATGTTTAAGATAATGGGAATTTAATTAATTAATTAATTTATTTTAATTTCAAAGATATGAATATAATATTTTTAACTATCGTTAAATTATTATCAAACTAATAAAATAAGAAAATAAGAGATGTTGGAAGGAATGTTTAATTAATAAAAAAATATTATAATTGCGTTGAGAGGCTCTACAACCGAGTACATGAGAGATAGATGTGGAGAGTGGCTCTACATCCCAGTACATGAGAGATATGTATATGCTAGAGATGTTTATGCAACTTTATTTTAAAAAAAATAACATTACTTTAAAAATTAATTTCAGCCATAAATAAAATACTTCAATTTGTAATTGAAATTAAAAATAAAAAATAAAAATTACTTTTTTGTATGAGGAATATATGTAGTTCTTTCATTGACTTGAGATCTAATACTTATAGCATGCTAGGAATGTGTAACATAATCTAACTTAAACATTTTAACTAGGTGAAAATAAAACTAGCTTAAATCCATGGACTTGAGATCTAATACTTATAGCATGCTAGAAATGTGTAACATAATTTAACTTACACATATTAACTAGGTGGGAGTCAGAAAAACGGGGGGAGCTCCAGGAAGATGATAATGGCGACTAGGGTTTAGTGCTGGTGCATGGGTTTTTTACAGTGTTTAACCGTCTTGGTGGGACAAGGTTTTCTCTGTCCCTACTCTATAACTCACGGGCGCTCGGAGTTCGGACTGCACCCAACTTCTTTTCTTTTGGCATCCTAGTCTTTTACTGTCCAACGGTTTTTATTTGGCGTTTACAGGGTTTTCTTTGGTCTGTCTTTCGTTTCCTTTTCGCCGCGAAGATTAACCTTTTATTGCGGGTTTCGGCTCTTTCCTGCGGTTATCTCGAGCTCCTCCTTATCTGCAGGCGGTTTTTTATGTTCCAGTTTTCGTTAACATTTGTTTCCCCTAGGTGGTTTCTTGGTCCCCCACTGACTCTCCCTCTGGCAGCTGTCAACTTGTTTTTTTATAGTCGGTTATGGAGGCTAACATTTTCTTCGCAGCTTCTTCGGAACACTCGCCAATTTGGCCTTAGACCGAAACCTCTGTGGATGAATTTCTTACCTTCGAGCAGGAACTAACAATTGAAGTGGAAGCCCTTCCCCCTCTCTCTCAGCAGCACATCCCCTTCATTTCAGTTGCTCCTGAAGCAGCAGCAATTCGTGATTTTGTTGGCCCTTTTCCGCCTAGGGCACCCTTCTCGCAAGTTTGGGGAGGCAGCGCGTCTGGCTCTTAGGTTCTTGAGCAAAGCAATGGACCTCATTTTGAGGGGTATGCTTTGAACAAACCCTCGGTTGGGTCCCATATTGTTCCTGATAACAATGCTTCGATTCCTACAGTGCCCTTAGATCAGGGAACCGTCCCACAGGGCAATTTCTCAGATATTGGCATCATTTCGGGTTTCTTCGACGACTTACAAGATAAAGGACCTCTGTCGGAGAAAGAACAGGCAGCGCCTATGGACAGCCCGGAGGATAGGGTGGCGGCGACACTAAACAAGGGATATTTAGGGCCCACTAAAAGGAAGAAACGCCTACCCTCGTGCAGCAACAAGCTCTTCTTGAAACTTGCTGAAGACACACCTTTCAGTGAGGCAATGGACTCGGCTGAAAGGGTTCTGGTTGGTCGGGTCAAGGGTAGGCACTATAGTGTGGAACGTTTGCAGAAGTGGACGATGGAGGTCTGGGGACATCACCTTTCGGAACCCCCTCGCGTCCAGACCTTTGTGAGGGGTTGGTTTGCCCTCCGATTCAAGACCATTGCCCAAACTAATTGGGTCCTGACAACTATTTGGCACATTGATCAGGCTCCGGTCCTCCTTCGTAGATGGACCCCAATGTTCGACCCTAAGATTGAAAAGGCGGGGACTAGACCGGTTTGGGTTCGTCTCCCAGGTCTTCTTGTTCATTTCTGGTCGGAGCATATTTTTCTACAGATTGGGAATGCCATGGGAAAATTCATCACATATGACAAATCTTGTATCTCCATAGGAAAAATGGCATATGCCAGGATTTTGGTTCACTTGGACCTCTCAGGTGGACTCCCGAAATACATCAATATCCAATGGAGGAACTTGACTCGGAGACAAATGCTAGATTACGAGGGGGTTCCCTTCAAGTGCAGACGCCACCACAAGGTGGGGTACCTTTTCAAAGATTGCCCACTGAATAAGTGGAATATTAGGCACTTAGAGAGGCTTTCGCCCCAAGTTTCGCCAGTCCATGACACTCTGTCACAGGGAGACCCCGCCAGAGATGAATTGCCTCGGGCCTCCGAGAATCCTCGCGTTTGGCAGAGTTGGCAGATTACACTCTGAGGAAGCGTGGCCCTCCATCGCTTTGGCCTCCTCCACCGGCTCCTGGTTCAGCTGTGACAGCCTCGGGTGACTCCTTTTCTTCGGGTATGCCTTCCTCTCCCTTACCCTCCTCAAATTGCTTGCCTGATATGCATAACAAATTATCGAACAATTTTTGAGCTTGGGTTCTGATGAAAATCTGGAGTCCCCTGTTCCTTGCACTTGCGCCATCTCCCCTCCCCTCACAGTTTTAGCCCCCACGCCCCCTGTTTGTACCACCCCCATTGACCTCGACCTCATTGGTGGAGTCTTCTGCCCCTTGTTACCTCACCCGATCTCGGACGAGACTTTCGTCTATGGACCAGGTTGGACTGGACATCCTCCACCATCCCCTGGCTACCAAATCCTCCCAAGGCCGTCCTTTTGAACTAAAAATTGCACAAGCTCAAGCGGATGTTGATATTGCTTTAGGAAAGCAATCCACCATTAGTGGGGTTCTTAGAGCAAGAACAACCCTGCCCAAACCCCCTACATGAAGATTCTATCCTTCAATTGTCGTGGGCTTGCTAGGCCCGAGAAAAAACTAGCACTCCATCAGCTCCTCTCTGCCGACTCTTTGGATATCATTTTCCTCCAGGAGACCTTGGGACTCACCAGTGATATTGTGAGAACTCTGTAACTTTTCCTTCCAGGATGGCATTTCACCGGTTTGGATGCACTTGGCCATTCTGGAGGTCTGATTTTAGGTTCTAATCATCATTCTATTAAAGTGACCAGCTATTGGGGTGGGAGAGGTTTCATTGGGGTCGATGTATACTCTGCAGAATTGGGGACCTCGCTCCGCATTGCCAATATATATGGTCCTTGCCTAAATCGCCCTGCTTTCTAGGACCACCTTCTGGATTCAGAGAAATTCTCTGCTGGTAACTTGATTGTAGGGGGGGACCTAAATTTTCCATTGGTTTCGCCGAACCTTGGGGTTAGCGGGCCCAATCAGACCCTCTCTCAGACTAGTTCTCGCCTATCCTGGAACTTCACCATCTAATAGACATCCCGGTTGCGAAGTTACAGGCCACTTGGAGAAATAATCGGGTGGGTGAGCATGGCTTGGCTAGGAGGTTGGATCGTTTCCTGGTAAAAGAACAGATCCTGGATTTGGGTCACAATATTCGAGAATGGGTGGGCTCGGGAGGGCTTTCGGATCATCTGCCAATTTACATGGAGATTGGGCAGGGAAGTGACAAGTTGAAGGGTCCTTTCAAGTTTGTTTCTACCTGGTTAAATGATGCTTCTTATATCAGCATGGTCACAGATTTTTGGAAAACAAACCCTCCAGGGGTTGGTAGCTCGTTTTCGTCTAGTTTTATCAAAAACTTAATGGAGCTTAGGATATTGTCTAAAAGCCGGGCCCATCAAAAAATACTACAGGATGATCTTGCACTGAAACATATTGAGAATGAATTGGAGTTCTTTGAAAAAGAACAAGGGGGTCTTTACAGCTCGGAGGAGCACAAGAATCATATCTCATCCCTCTTCTCGGCTCGAGGTAAAATCCTAAAGGAGAAAGAAGACAAATGGAGATTAAGGAGTAGGGCCATCTGGATCCAAGAAGGCAATGCAAACACTAAATTCTTTCATAAATTTGCAAATGGGAGGAAAGTTGTCAATACAATCTGGCAAATGCAAGATGATCAGGGAAGGACAGCACATACTTTCCCCCAGCTCACTGCTCTCCCTACCTCCCATTTCAAACAAGCCTACAGGGACCCAGGGGAGATTATTTTAGCTGAGATTATTTGGGTGGCACAACTTTTCCCTTGTTATGTAAATCAGGAAGATGAGGAGGTTCTGATTCAGGAGGTTACTCTGGGGGAACTGGAGGATACCTTAAAAGGTTTCAGCAAGGACAAGAGCCCTGGTCCTGATGGATGGACCATTGAATTTTACCTGGCCTTTTTTGATCTGATTGGACAAGATCTGCTCAGAGTGGTGGAGGATTCTAGAGTCTCGGGTCGAATGGAAGCTGTTATCTCTTCCACTTTCATAGCCCTAATCTCGAAGGTAGACAACCCATCCACTTTCGCTGATTTTTGCCCTATTTCAATTTGTAACTGTCTATATAAGATTATAGCTAAAATTATTGCTAACATACTAAAGCCCATCTTATCTAATCATATCTTGCCTGAACAATTTGCTTTCCTGAAGGATAGACAAATTCATGAAGCGATTGGTACGGCTCAGGAGGTTTTACACTCTCTTCACTGTAGGAAGGGCAAAGGTATGATCATGAAGGTGGATTTATCTAAAGCTTTTGACCGGGTGAACTGGTTATACTTGAGAATGTTGCTTTCTCACCTTGGTTTCCCTTACATTTTCATAAAATAGATCATGGGATGTATTTCTAACATTCCGTTCAGTGTTTTGGTCAATGGGAGTGCATCCCCTTTTTTCTTGTCGACTCGGGGACTTAGACAGGGGTGTCCTCTCTCCCCTCTACTTTTCCTCTTAATCATGGAAGGCCTTGGTTGATTAATCATGGAAGAGCACAGGAGAGGCAGATTTTCTGGCATTAAGATCACAGAGGATTGCACTCTCACTCACTTACTTTTCGTCGATGATGTGCTGATTTTCCTCAACGGAAGTGTGGGGGATATTACTTCCCTCAGAGATATTTTTTCTCTTTTTCAACTGACCACTGGCATGATCATCAATGAAGGAAAATACTCTTTGTCGATTGTGGCTTGCACTCAGCATGAAATTCATTATGCACTCCAAATATTCAATTTTACATTGCTGGCTCTAGAGGAGGGGCTGAAATATCTGGGTTATAAGCTAAAGCCGATTGGTTATAAGATTGCGAACTAGACTTGGCTCATTGCTAAGTTGGAAAAGCGGCTAAATACTTGGTTTTTTAGATTTTTGTCCCATGCATATCGCTTGAATCTCATTAAGAGTGTACTTGAAGCAACCCCTGTTTATTGGATGTCACTTGCCTAGATTCCCAAGGGCATTCTGGCAAGAATTCAAAATATTTGCTGCAGATTCTTATGGCAGGGCAAACAGCTGGGTAGAATTTTTGCTTGGGTCAAATGGGATGCCCTCACTCTTCCTAAAAAATGGGGTGGCTGGGGACTTAAAAAGCTTGATGACTTCTCCCCAGCTCTGGCTGCAAAACTTGGTTGGCAGTTGGTTGCTTCAGACAGCCTTTGGACCAGAGTCACCTACTCTAAATATATTGCCCCCACTCATATTATGGAATGGATTTGTAGACCGGCCAGGCTCTGCTCAGGCATTTCGATTATCTGGAAGGTTGTGCTGAAGGCTTTGGACCCCATTCGTTGGGGCATCACCTGGAGAATTAAATTAGGGAACAAGGTTCGCTTAGGTATTGACCCGTGGATTGGCTGTGTCAATATGCACAGACTACCGGCCAAACTCTTATTGTACCTGAGGGCACAGCACATCACCCACCTTGAACACATTGCGGATGAATTCAACACCACTTTCCCTCATCAGGCATGGAAATTCGACCTTCAGCTCAACATTCCCCCTCCTTGGTAGTAGCATTGGAGTAATTTCATTCAAGCTCTGCTTGAAGATCATATCAGGCTAAGGGGGGGTGATGATGAGATCATCCGGGCACTGGAGAAATCAGGGAGATACACACCAAAGGCAGGATACACTGTTTTGGTGGAGCTGCGTAAGCCCCCAGTGCTGCAAAAGTGGTGGGAACACCTCTGGAAAATCAAGGTGCCTCCTAGATCCAGACTCTTATTATGGTGCATCCTCCGCAACTGAATTCCAACGGGGGACAATCTAATGAAGTGTTCCTTTATGGGCCCTCACTGGTGTCATTTCTGCAAAGGGGAGGGTGAATCTGCTTCCCACATCTTCCTTAATTGCCCGATGATTCACCACTTCTGGAACCTTGTTTCATCTGTCATTCCATCTTCTTACACCTGGCTTCAAGGCACATTGGATGCAGCCTGGAACGATTAGTATTCTTTTGTTTCCCCCACCAAACTGCAGAATCTTCCTTATTGTTCTGTTGGGCCATTTGGATCTTATTGTTCTGTTGGGCCATTTGGATTGCCCGTAATCAGCTCATTTTTCATAATTCCCCCCCCCCCGGTGGCCTATCATGGCAGCCCTGATCAAAGTTGATTTTGACCTCATCCCGGATGATCCCCCTTCTTCTCATCCCCGCATCATTTCTCCGAAACTTTTTGACCCCTCCCATCCCTGGGCTTTCTTCGACAGGGCTGCACAAGACATTGGGTGTGGGGGCGGGGGGGGGGGGCTATCATTCACCTTTCAGAGAGACACTCTTTCAATCTTTCCATGGGTCTGCGGGGGGGCACAAATAATTTTTCCGAACTTTCAGCAGCCTACTACATCATCAAATTTGCATAAGAAAAGAATTTCCAAGCTCTACAATTGTTTGGTGACTCTATGATTGTCTGCAACTGGCTGAATAAACGTTCCTGCTATTGGTCTTTTTCATTAAGACACATTCTGGATGAAGCTTTAAGACTGATCTCCAATTTTGACTCTTTCTTATGCAATCACATCTACATGGAGTGGAACACTGAGGCTGACCGCCTTTCCAAAGAAGGCGCAAACAGGGGGTAAGGCAATTGGCTGATTACGGAGCAGATCAACGGAGCTAGTTACCAGTATTATCATAGACCATTTATGGACATAATGGTCTGATTTTTGGATAGTTTTTTTTTTTTATCAAATTTTATACATATTATTTCAACTATGCTGTTTATATACTGTTTTCAGGGGCCAATAGGATTGGCTCTATCACTCTTTTTTGGTATTATCCCCCTGTGTGGACCAGATAATACATATTTGGATTGTTTATGACATTTTTATGATCTCATCCTGGACTTTGTTGGGACTACTTCCCATATGTTTTACTGGGAGTAGCTTTTTGATATTTTCATCTTCTGTTTGACGAAAATATTGGCATATGCATATGCATCTACAAAATGTATTTTCTTCCATAAATGAAATTACAAATTTTTCCATGGACAAAAAAAAACTAGGTGAAAATAAAACCAGCTTAAATCCCTCGAACATTGGATATATCATGGGCTGTGAGGGATCAAATCTCTCTAGGTGCAAACCTTCTTTTTGGAGTGTAGAATTTGAGGAAAGGTTTGCACATCAAGGGATTTGATTTCTCTCGAGGCATGATAATAAAACTAGCTTAAATCCCTTGAACATTGGATCTATCATGGGCCATGAGGGATCAAATCCTTCTAGGTTCAAACCTTCTTTTTGGAGTGTAGAATTTGAGGAAAGGTTTGCACATCAAGGGAAACTGTTAAACACACACATGGCAACAACAAATATGAAAGATAAAACATGAGAGTGCATTTTTATTAACAAGAGATATACATTTATAGCACATGGTTTGACCATTGGGTTTCACGTCCCAAGGTCTCTTGGACTCCTTTTGTCTATTTAGCTTCCACACTAGAACATTGAGGATTAGGTGTCCAACATTCCCCCCCTTAATCCGAAGGGTTATGTATGAGTCCAAGAAGAGAGCTGTAATCCAAAATGTGCAAAAATGCATGGCAGCACTAGGCTGAATGTGCTCTCTGAAATGTTGGTATAAATGGCGGTGGTTTAAGGATGACCACCAACACTGGAACACTTAGTGCAGTTCCTGGAACTCTTCCAAAACTGGCAAGAAGCCGAAGTCTTCTACTAGAGGAAGTGCTCCTATTGTTTTGAAGAGGGAAACCTTCAACCATGAAAGGGAGGTCTCACCCCATATAAAAGGGAGAACTTCAACTTGAAAAGGGAAGTCTCAACCTGTGATGGCTTAAGGATGACCAACAACTCTGGAATGCTTAATGCAATTCCTGGAACTCTTCCAAAATTGGTAAGAAGATGAATTCTTCTGCTAGAGGAAGTGTTCTTAATTTTGTTCCTGGAATTATTCCGAAACTGGAAAGAAGCTGAAGTCTTCTGCTAGAGGAAGTGTCCCAGATTACCAACTGAAGGCATGTTCACGGGCATCTTTGTCTCTGGCTACAACTCTGAAACTGGTGTGGCAGGTTGTGGCTCAGGCTCGCTTGATGTGACTTTGAAGCTTGTATATGACCATCATTTCCACCCCTATCAGATACAAGGTGAGATGATGGAGAAAACTCAACTGCAAGACTGTTCAATACTCTAGAACAAGTTCTGACATGTGATTGGAATATCTTCTTGGTTGTTGATGCCCATTGCCAAGAAGCGATCCATCCAATATGAATCTTTGTTCTTGCAGGACGTTTGTTTCTGAAGTATTTGTTTGAAGAATGGGTGGTTTTATGACAGTGCTTACATGGATGAAGATCAAAATAGTGATCTTTCAAATGGCCAACTCGGTCATAGTGTTAGCATTTCACAATCTGTTGTTGTTGTTGCTGCTATGGAAGAGGGGAAAAATTTGGAACCGCTGGAGGTGAACTGTCATGAGGAGCAGGTGAATTGTCATGAATGAATCCAACACTCTGAAACTGAATGGGCTTTGAGTAATCTGGAATATGAAAGGACAAGTCCTTGTCATATCCAAGACCATTTCTATGCTTGTTGTGGACAAGCTATTCCCAAGGTCTAATGATGGGCTTGGGAAGTGCAGACTGAGTTTCTGCATTTGCATGTACAACTGCTGCTTTATTGGGTACTAAATCTGAATCAATTGTAACATTATTGACTTGCTTTTGATGGGTTGCAGTCTCAATGTTCTGAACAGAAACATGTTCATAATGATTCCTCTATTTTAATTCCTCTTACTGTAGCTGAGATTCGAGCTGCAAAAAATCAATTTTCTCTTGTGCATTTTGTAGACAGACCTAAATGTTTGTGAGAGAAACTTTGCTGACTTTTAATGTATCATGAGTAGTAGACAATATGAGAGTTTTGAGGAACTCTAATAATTCATTGATTCTGGCCATTTTTTCTTTAATGTATGAATTATACCTTAAAAACTGATCACAACTACTACTTCAATGCAGAAAAGTAATACCCACTCACAGTACACAACAATATCCTTTATAAATGTGCAGCAAATGATCAGTGTGCAACCAGCAAGCACCAATTACAAACCATATAAAAATAGGAGTTTATTCACGATCAACATTATGTTATGACAATACAACCGACTAAACTTTTCTCCACAAAAGATTACAATCACAACCTTTATGCAACCCACCAAACTCTTATGCAGCAGTCGAATCAAGAAATCAATGCATATATATGTAGGCAAAAAACTATAATGAGTTTTAAATATAATGCCACACTGCGGCAGCAACAACTGCAAACTTGCTTAGATCCTTCAAATACTCCTTCACTTTCAAAGTCGAAATGATGGCTATCAAAAATTCAACAACTATAGCACCATGTCATGAATAGTACTTGAATGCTCATATATAAATGCTTTGACTAGGGTACAAAAAAATATTCTCTGATCTGGCCACTTTCTTCAAAGAAAACAATAGTCCGTTGTAAGAAACCCAACCGAAATAACTAAGAGAAAACCACAAAGAGTCCTAAGTTTGTATGGTTTGGTCCATTGTAGTATTTTAACAAACAGTTTATGTATCAAATGTTGTAGGAGCATTCCTTGTTGCTGGCTCTTGTAAATACATAATATGCTGGGACAAATACTTGTGGAAAGACTTCAAAAAATTAATTTAATATCAACTTTAGACCCAGCAAGCATAAATAATACTAATAACAAGTGTAGCAACCACAAACTTCTTCACTCTTCACTGAAATACACGTTCAGAATTTACACAATGATGTTGTAGATGCTAGCAGCGATTTGATACTACGAGCAAGAACTCCCAGTGCTCAAATAAACACAGGGTTTGAATTTACAAATCACTAAGACAACGAATAGGGGTAGCATTCCAATGGACCATCTGGCACAACTCTTAAAGACTGTGAACACATTCTACACAACTTTTTTTTATTACATATGATCAGATATCTCATTAACTCACAAATAGAATTTACAATACATAGAGATAGAGGAACCTGGGATTATCTTCAGTAAGGAGGCTCTGATATATCATCCATACAAATGAGATATTCCAGCAAGGCACTCTTCAAAAGCATAGGTTCCAAATATTTGCGTACTCATCTTCCTTTTTCCATAGTGAATGTACAATGTTTTCTTGACAAGTAGCTACAACAGTGAGTCTCAAATCTGATACATATAGGCTTAGTAAATTCCATAGTTCATACATTGGTCAGCTACAACCCAAATACTAAGGAACTTGTCCCCCAAGACTCACTGTATGTGAAGGAAGATTATAAGGAATGCTCAGCCCACGTACAAGGGTGTAAATTTGTTTGGGGAGAAGTCCACGACCCGCTAAAATCTTCTGAACTTGACCCACATAAATTGATCCTCCATGTGATAATAAAAACCCTATCCTCTAACACCAAACTAATCCTCCAAGAGCGACATAACTTCAGTCAATGTGCAGGCCTCTTTGACAGTGGAAAACTCAACCCTTTGATAAGCAGAACTCAGACAGAAGAAAATGACGGCACCAATGGAGTAGAGGGCAACCTTCTTGGACTGGAAAATTTGAGCCAATAAATTACAGGAATACTCTGCCTCTTTGGTGAAGGAAAAATTGGCTTCTTCCTTGGCACAATAATTTCTAAAGATGCTCACACAATTCGGCCTTCAAAAACATCTTGGTATCGCTGGATAGCTGAAACTTCAACCTCTTGCAATGAGGAAGTTTGCTCACCTACAATGACAAATTCTCTCCACAATACTAAGGTTCCTTTGGAATCAAGAGACTTGATCAAATCTGTAATGAAATGTCCTTGACAATTAATTAGGCTTGGATTCATCCGCTCGATGGATTCAAATGCATGGAGATTTGAGATTCAAGAAGACTCTCAATTTTAAATTGCCATTCTCTCATTTGTGTAGAATGAAACAAAATGGATAGAACCTTCGACGAGGTCTGAAAACATTGTAATCATAATGTTACCATGTAGATTGGTTTCAATGCGGCAGGGCAGACTACTAGTAAGAAAGATACTGATACGTTTAATGTTCACTACCACAGAACCATATGACAGGAATAATTGGACCAGACATTACATGCATTACTTGGACAAGAAACAAGTAGACAGATAGGTAAAGATGGAATCCAAGGCAACAATTTTGTGAGGAGTATCGTGTGATGATTTTCTATTGATGCCAAAGGCGCAGACAATTCGAACTTCACATCCGGGCTATGCGAGTATGGTCAGACCTGAATGGAAAGGTCGTTGGCGAGGAGTAGGCACAAAGACATTATGCCAAGTATTGTCAGGCACCCCTTGAGAAAGCCAAAACGCAGGAAGCTTGGACCAATGCTATTTAAGAAGTATTTCAACTTAAACTGGGGATTTGCAAGCCTGGCGATTTGATTTATGCAGGTGATTATGAGTAGAAATGGTTAGCGAAGAGTAGAGGAGAAACACTCTGATTTATACGGGTGATTAGGAGTAAAAGCGGTCAAAGAAGAGCAGAGGAGCAGTGCTCTGATTATATGCGGGTGATTATGAATAAGGGAATCTCTTGTTCGTATCCGACAGGTCGGAATATATAGAATATGGCAGATAATGGTTATGCAGAGAGCCCAGAGAGCATAGAAAGGAAAATTATGCACAACCCAAGGAGAGCAGAGGGCATAGAGAGAAAATATCACAGAAGGACTGATACAAGGAGTTACAAAGGCAGGAATACTAAAAATAGGACCTTCTCATAAAGACCATAAAACAAATGGCTCAAAGAAATTATGCAGAGCAGGAATACGCCTACTCTAATACCATGTTAAACACACACATGGCAACAACAAATATGAAAGATAAAACATGAGAGTGCATTTTTATTAACAAGAGATATACATTTATAGTACATGGTTTGACTGTTGGGTTTCACATCCCAAGGTCTCTTGGACTCCTTTTGTCTATTTGGCTTCCACACTAACCCATTGAGGATTAGGTGTCCAACAGAAACCTTCTTTTTGGAGTGTAGAATTTGAGGAAAGGTTTGCACATCAAGGGATTTGATCTCTCCTGGGGCATGATAGATCCAATGTTCGATGGATCTAAGTTGGTTCCAGTTGAAGGCAACAATCAAATTCACATTATGTTTTCTTTGATTGGCATGACCAGATCATTCTCTTTTTTTACTTTAGTTTGTGTTTCTTTCCTTGAATGGTTTGTACATCTTTGTTCATGTTTTGAGTGGTTTGTGTGTTTACTTGTTTGGATTTGGATGATGATATTTTTTAATATTACAATTGTGTAATATTTTAATATGTGTATGTAATTGTCTATTAGTAATTAGTTGGTAATGGAGAAGGGACACAATCTTGTCAATAGTTTGCAAGAGGGTTGATACTACACATCTATTTCATTTAATTTTAGATATCACAACTTCTGACAACTAATTAATTCTCAATAATGTCCCTCCAAGTATTACTAAATATATCTTGAAGAGTAGTTTTAATAACTTTTTGGGTCAAGATTACTCTTGAAATACTTTTTTTTTCTTTGCTAATGTTTGAAATAATTTATATACTTCAAGAATATTTGATGATTTTTTATCTATAGTCTATTCAACAAACTCAAGAAATAATGTATTTTTGAATTTTTTTTAATAAGTGGCTAGAATTATAAAATATTTACATTATTTGTTTCTCCAAACAATTATCACGTATCATTCAAAAATATTTTGATTTGTTTTGAATGTTTATAGATATATATTTTCCTCTTATAAATATTATGAATACATTATTATATGCAATTATCTATTAGTAATTTTGAATATATGTAATTGTCTATTAGTAATTAGATGGTGATGTAGAAGGGAGACGATCTTATCAAGGATCAATTATTATCTATTAGCAATTTTGAATATATGTTATTGTCTATTAGTAATTAGTTGGTGATGTAGAAGGGAGATGATGTTATCAAGGATTAATTTGCACTTTGCAGGAGAATTGATTATGCATATCTATTTCATTTTAATTCTAGGTATCACAACTTTTGAAAGCTAATTAATTCTTAATAATGTCCTTTTAGGTATTACTATATATCTTAGAAAATATTTTTCTTAATAATCTACAATGTCAAGATTAACAACATGTAATGCATCTAATGCAAGCAATCAAATAAGTTTAGAAAACAATATGTACACTAAAAAAATGCATCTAATGCAAGAAATCAAATGAGATCGCAAATCAATGTCTACACTAAAATCAATGCATCTTAGAAATCCAAATCTACACTGAAATAACTGCATCTAGTGCAAGCAATCAAAATGGATTAGAAATCAACATTTACACTGAAATCAATGCATCTAGAGAAAGTAATCAAATAGGACTAAAAATCAACTGCTACACTAAAATCAATGTATCTAGTGCAAACAATTGAATATAATTCTAAGAAAAATCATCTACACTGAAATCAATGAATCCAGTGCAAGAAATATTCTTCCCTCTCTCTCCCCTCCATCTAATCTTGAATTTTTTTTTTAATAATTTATTGTCACAAAATTAACAAGATCCAATCCATCTAATGTGAGCAATCAAATAGAATTAGAAAACAACATTTACACTGGAATTAATGCGTCTAATGCAAGCAATCAAATAATTTTAGAATTCAACAGCTACACTGAAATCAATGCATCTACTGCAAGCAATCAAAACTGAAATCAATGCATCTAGTGCAAGCAATCAAATAGGATTAGAAATCACTATTTACACTCAAATCAATGCATCTAGAGCAAGCAATCAAATAGGATTAGAAATAAAAATCTACACTGAAATCATTACATCTAGTGCAAACAATCAAATATAATTAGAAATCAACATCTACACTGAAATTAATGCATCTAGGGCAAGCAATCAAATAGGATTATAAATCATCATCTACACTAAAATCAATGCATCTTGTGCAATAAATCGTCTTCCCTCTCTCCCCCCTCCATCTATATCTATATCTCCCTTCATCTCTCCTTCTTTGTCTCTCTATTTCACCCCCCGCCCCAAACACACACACACTCTCTCTCCATATATATCTATCTCTCCTTACCTCCCTCCCTCTCTCTATCTCTCTCTTCTTCCGTCTCTTCACCTCCCATCTATATATCTATCTCCCTCTACCTCTATTTTGTCTCTCTATATCACCCCCAAAGCATACACATTATTTCTCCATATATATCTATCTCTCCCTCCCTCTTACTCTCCCTTTCCCTCTCTCTCCCTTCTATTTCTCTTCCCTCTTGATATCCTCTCTCCCTCTTTCTCTTTGCCTTATCACTCCATCTCTCTCTCTCTCTCTCTCCACTTTTCTCTCTTTATGTCTTTTTTCTTACCTACCTCTCTCTCCCTCCCTCTCTCCTCTTTATCATGTCCTCTCTCTCTCTTCCTTCCTCTATGTCTCTTTCTCTCACACCTCACTCTATCCCCCCTCTCTCTTCATCCTCCAACTCTGTCATTATCTCCCTCCCTCTCTCCTCTCTCCTTCTCTCCCCCCTTCCATCCATCTTTCCTTCTTTGTCTCTCTATCTCACCCCAAAACATACACACTCTCTCTCCATCTCTCCCTTGTCACTCCCTCTCTCTCTCTCTCTCTCTCTCTCTCTCTCTCTATTTGTTTCTTCCTCACTCCCTCTTTCCCACTCCAACTCCATCTCTTTCTCCCTCCCTCTCTCCTCCTCTCTCTCAAGTACTCTCTCTAGTCCTTCCCCTCTCTCCCTTTCTCTCTTACCTCCCTCTCTCTCCCCCCTCTCTCTCCCTCTCTATCTGCTCTCCAACCTTGTCACTATCTCTCCCTTCTTCATCTTTGTGTCTCCCTCTCTCTCTCTTACTCTTCTCTCCCTCTCTTACTAGTCTCTTTCTCTCTCTCTTTAGTCCTCTTCTTCCCTCTCCTTCATTGTATCTCCTTCTCTCCTTTGACATTCCCCCTATCTCTCCACCTCTATCACTTTATGTCTTTGTTCTTCCCTCCATATATATCTAGAGTTAATATACAACATGGTATATTATTATATATTATAATATAACAAATTAATATTATATTAAATTTAATATTGCATTAATCTAAAGTGATTAAATTTTGTAATATTAATATTAGATTTAATGATGTTTTTTACATGGCATGATAACAAAATGTATAATAAAAATAGATCAAATACATATTTTCAATTAGTACAATTTTGATGTGGAAATATTTGTCTTTAAAGATTTTAATTTATCGGATATGGTTTTTTTCTTTTAAAGATTCATTTTACAAATGTTTAGTTAAGAGAAATATTAAAAGATTTTGGAGCAAGATTATGGATTCTTTGCATTGAATTAACTTTTTTCTTTTGATTTAAGAAATGACACCGGCTTTAGTAAAGAGTAAAAATGTTTACTTAATTTGGAATTTTAATGTGGTTAAATTTTACTTAATTTGGAATTTTAATGTGGTTAAATTTTTGTAGAGGTAAATTTATGATCCATTCAAATTCATGTATATGATAAAGGAACTATTAAAAGAGTGAGATAATTTACTATCCATTCAAATATATAGTTATATTTTAATAATTAATCTTAGTCCATTAATAAGATTAAAAAGTTATATATAATTTAAGATTGGCCGACATTAGCTAAAATTATTTTTAAAAGATTTTGGAGCAAGATTATGGATTCTTTGCTTTGAATTAACCTTTTTCTTTTGATTTAAGAAATGACATTGGCTTTAGTACAGAGTAAAAATGTTCACTTAATTTGGAATTTTAATGTGGTTAAATTTTACTTAATTTGGAATTCTAATGTGGTTAAATTTTTGTAGAGGTAAATTTATGATCCATTCAAATTCATTTATATGTTAAATGAACTACTAAAAGAGTGAGATAATTTACTATCCACTCAAATATATAGTTATATTTTAATAATTAGTGTTAGTCCATTAATAAGATTAAAAAGTTATATATAATTTAAGATTGGCTGACATTAGCTAAAATTATTTTTATTATTTTTTGAGGACGTGACATACTTACACATCGGGGTCATATTGGTGTAGAAGGCGCAATAAAAATAACCCTATAAAATTTAAATAATAAAAAAATAAAAATGACCAGTGGTTTTAAGAATCAATGAAATTGACCCTTGGTAATATTACATTTTACCCAATATATCCCCTGAACGGTCCACTTATTATATTTTTTCCTTATATTTGAAGTTTAAGAGTAAAAATGTTAATAATATTACATTTAATAGTATTTCCTTCCACCCGTGGTCACTTTCTATTGGGTGGGGTGGTAATCATATGGTAACATATAATATTGTAATATTATATTTATCCAATATTCCTTTCTACTCAATTTAAAAAATAATATATAATATATATATTATATATAATTATATATAATATATATAATATAATATATATATTTGAGATTCATAAGTAAATTATCTCTTATATAAACATTTGATCCCAATATGAGACAAATGTTGTAATCTTTTACATTTTAACTTGCTACGAAACATAAAATTAATGATAATAATATTTATAATTATAATTATAATTAATATAAAGTGTTTACTTTCCAAAATCTTTAAAATGAAAAAAAAATTGTAAACCCAAAACTAAAATGAATTTAAGCTGCTATGATAAAATAAAGAATTAATTATTATAATTTATCTCTCTTTTATAAGATAATATTTTTTATTATATATATATAACCTATTTAATGAATGTATATATTACTAATAAAGAATAATTATGATAATAATAGTGAAATATAATAAGAATAATTATGATAATAAACAATGAAATACAATACATCGTACTTAATGTTTTGAAATAATTTATATATATAACCTTTCAATAATTTATTACCATTTAATTATCAAATTTAAATATTTATAATTTAAAACGCAAATCCCTAATTATTTATATTTAGTTTTTCTTTTTAAAAAATATATGAGGTAACACTCTTCTCTTCTTGAAAATGATTTATTGTGGTTATTAATTTGATTTATGTTTTAATTTATTTATTTTCTGCTATGTTATTATCAAGGCTGGAAAGTAGATATTAAATTGTTACCTAATTATGAGTGATTAGAAGTGGAAACATGATTAATTAAAAGACACTGTTTATTACAATTGCAAGACGAAACAATTATGCTCGTGCCTTGGAAAAGGGAAATATAGGGGAAAAAAGAAAGAGAAAACTATCCTAGAGCTATAAAAAGTGTAACTAGTGGGAAGTTGCTCATGAACAGTCAAATTAAGTGGAGGACTTGAGGCTGGACAGTGGAGTCTAGAGGCTCAAGGCACTCACTATAAGTGGAAATTATTCCAGGTTTGTGGATGGGAGGAAATAATTTCTAGAATTATTGACTACAGGTGGAATAGATAAGTATTATAGTCAGTTTCTTTCTAGAACTAATGCTAGAATGTAGAGAATAACATTTAATGACAGAGTAAAATTTATGATGCTTGCACTATCATAGAATAAGTTCTGGAATAATAAACTATATTAGAAGAATCATTATAGTAAGAAAAGGTATAATTATAGGATATAGAAGAATCTTTTTTGTTATGATAATTTAAACAGTATATACTAATATCTATAGAATTTCTATATGACACAGCAAAAAGAGGATGCTCATTCAGTAATTATAGTTCATTGTGTTCTTGATTATCAAAGTCAAACTGATATGATATAGAAGCAAATCATTTACAATGTTCTTTAACCAAGAATCTATAGAATGAATTGTGTAACTATACACACTCTGTTACTAATGACAAAAATAGAAAGACGATAATTATAGAAATGCAGAATATAAATACAGTCATTATGTAATTGTTGAACATAGATTTAGAATATAAGAGAACAATATTCAATTAACTATTTGAATGCAAGTTCAGTAACCTATCTCGACTACGCCATCACGAAAGTACAATAGAATAATTGTTAAAACCCTAACAATATCTTGAATGAAAATTTGATCGAATTCCGTTGGAATTGATCCATTAGCCTGGTAAATACTTGCATGAATTAAAGAAGGGTCCTCTCGGCCCAGAAAGCAACAACGATGCCAAATAACTTAACTATTCCCATATAGATAAATCGATAGTATCAGTCTTGTAGAGGCAAATACATAATTTAAGCATTCCATATAACTAGACATAAACCGGTTCATCGCATAACAAAATAAATAAATTCTTCGGCAGGACAAAGCTTAAAACTATTCATTGATGACAGAGCAGGAGTATTTAGCCCCAAAACTACAAAAAAAACCTTCACGGGGTTCCTTAGACCATATGTGCATATTTACATAATTATAGAAACAACGGAGCCATAAAAACTGGAGCCCGATAGACACTCAACACGAGAATGAGTCTTTATCTTCAACTATGCAAGTCATGTTTCCATAAATTACTTCATGCCAGAGGTAAGAAGCCAACCTGGAAGGGCCAATAGTGTCGCCGTGAGCATTTAAGTTCTGGTGAGAGGTGATCTTTACTAATACAAATACCAATAACCACTGTGAATTTACCTATCATGGACATCCGAAAACTTAGATTAGTAAAACCCTGATGGGAAAAAGTGTATAGACCAAGCAACCAGACAATGAGAAGAAGTCTTACCTGGGAATTGGAGGTTTCCGCGTGAGGCAGCTTCCTTGTTCAGTAGTGAACACATAGCATGAGTGATTTTTAACAACTGAAGGATAAAAAAGAAACATTCAAACTAAGAAATGCCTAATAGTTAGCTTTTGCAGCTAAGTCTTGAAATCGATTATCGCCGGGCGTGATAAATGAGGCATGGGGTTTTCCTGCACAACAAAGGTAGAGCATTAAGCAGCGCCAAAAAACAACCCAACCCTACAGTAATCTTGCCATACAGTCTAAGAAAACAATAGAGCAACGACCTGATGGGGGTACCTGGTTCTATTTTAGAAAATGTCACTGCCTTCATCATTCTCAAAGGACACACAGACAGGAAGAAGCCCTGATCAGAGCAAAAAACCCTCGCAGAGCCACAAGAAACTACAGGAGAAATGGCAACAATGAACCACACGAAGGCCGAGGATGAGCAGTTAGTTAGGGACTGAAACTGTAAGAGTTCTCCACCATCTGATCATAAAAGCCCGATCAATGGCTGCAGTACTAGACAGATGGCGTGAGAGACATTAACCATCTGACCAACACCCATAGCTTCTCACCATGTCTCCTCATTGCGTGGCTCCAGGTACAAAGGACATCAAGTCAACACGGGAGCGAGGACAGGAAAATCACAATGCAAATCATACACACTTAAACCCAATCTCTTCACCTTTAATATAAACTGTGTGATTCATTAGACCTCTGATAAATGTCAAGTCTACGGACATACTATTTAATATAACAAATTAATCTGATTGCATACATCGAACCAAATGCCAAAGTCTAGGATGGACATAGTTACAAAGTAAACAATATATATATATATATATTATATATATATATTATATATATATAATATATATATTATATATTTATATATATATGTTTGGTAAATTAGCTTTTGTAATATATATATATGTTTGGTAAATTAGCTTTAGATGTTACAAGTGGTATCAGAGCTCAAGTTTGTACACTAAGACTCTTTGGGATAGATAATTATATGAATGTGCATGTAATAACTTGATTTTTTTTCTTAAAAATTTAACTAAATAAAACTCATATGTGAACACAGAAACAGTATGTATACAAAAGACATAATGCAAAGAAGTTCAGGACTGCCCAATACCTGGGAACCAACTTATGTAAATGCCAACCCTGACATTTGGATACAGTTGGGAGAGGAGACTCGTCAGGCTAATGCGATTTTACTCGAAACTATTTAGCAGTTACATGCTGAAATGACAAATTTACGAACAGATAATGAACGACTATGCCTGGAATAGGAAAGGATCCTTAGAAGTCTATCTAATCAACAGAATCAAAGACACCCAGACCCTAGTGTTGAGGACAGATAAAAGACCCCAACAACCCAGCATGGTGAGGAGAATTCTGAGTCAGTCGAGAGACATAGGGAGGACGATGAAGGACGCTCAAATAATGTATTTGATCAACACAAAGCTAAAAGACAAAAGTCGAAATTACAAGGAGAATTCAAAAAGATTAAACCCTCACTTTTTGAAGGGGAATCCGAAGAAGCAGCGGAGGCTTGGTTAATCGATATGGGTAAGTATTTTCAGATTTATGAATACATAGAAAGGTTGAAAGCACGATTAGAAGTCTACTAGTTAAGAGGAAAGGCAACCCTCTGGTAGGAAGAAATCAAGATAGTAAGAAAAATCGACGAGGAACAAGTGACATGGAATGAATTTCAAAAACATTTTAAAGATAAATATTTAACTAGCTGTTACTATGATGAAAAAGCAAAAGAATTTCATGAATTAAGACTTGGGGCCTTGACTATGGATGAGTATGTAACTCGATTCACCTCACTTTTGCGCTATGTGCCTTATATGCAGGAAGAGAAAGCCAAGATTCAGTGTTTCATTAGTAGCTTACCCAATTTCATGAAGGAGAAACTTGAGTTTGACTACCCCAAAACAATGGATGGTGCAGTGTGGAAAGTCCACATCTGTTATGAGCAAATGAAACAAAAAAATGAAGGGCCTAGAGGAGGGACGATTAAGAAGGGAAGGAATTTGATTTCAAGTAAACACCCAAAAATTTCTAATAATAGAAATTTTCGGCAAGGAACCAACCCAAGGCTGGCTATTCTGAAAATCGACAGTCAGAAGAAGTTAATAAATTCAGTAATGAACAACAGTCAAAACCACCGCTGTAATGTTGGGGATGCGAAGAACCCAATTACTACAAAAACTGTCCACATAAGGCAAGTACAGAACAACTTGCAAACCTGCATGAAGCATCTACTGTTGTTGAAGTGACGAGAAATATACCTAGAATTAACGTTGCCTTGGATGATCATCAAGCAGAATATCAACCCACCATGATTGATGTGAAGGTACAATTGCTAAGCAACCTATTTTGGTTTGATTTGATCCCAATGCTAGTATAAGTTATGTTAGTCCTAAAGTGGTAGAAAAATGTCAACTTTAGACCAGTAAATTCCCAAAATCTTGGCTAGTTCAGCTAGCCACTGGGGAAAAAAGAAATGTAGTCACCAAAATAGATCAGTGCCCCATAATAATTTCTAAATAGCCCATTCACGTAAACCTCAACATTCTTCCCTTGGGCTCATATGATGTTTTAATCGGAATGGACTAGTTGGAAAAATGATGGTCTTTGGTTGATTGCAAGCAAAAAACCATTAGTTTTATTTTCGAATCAGGATAAAGGAGGGAACTGCAAGGAATTAAGTCTAACACCAAATTGTGCCCCATTACTGCCAATCAGCTAGGAAGGTGTATTAGGAAGGGTTGTCAAATATATGTGGTTCAAGTGGGATTCACCAACTCCAAGAATAAAATGACCTCCTTGGAAAATATTCCTGTCATTCAGGAATTTGTGGACGTATTTCCTGAATCCATCCTTGGTTTACCACCCAAGCGGGATATTGAATTAACCATTGAACTTATTTCGGGTGCAGCTCCGGTGCCTAAAACCCCTTACCAAATGAGCATACTTGAGTTGACAGAACTCAAAATGAAACTTTAGGAGTTTTTGGATAAAAAGTATATCCATCCTAGTGTGTCCCCATGGGGGGCTCCCGTCATATTTGTACGAAAGAAAGATGGAACTTTGAGATTGTGCATCGATTATCGTCAGTTAAACAAGCTAGCCATCAAGAATAAATATGCCTTGCCACGTATTGATGATCTATTCGATCAAGTGCAAGGAGCCAACATTTTCTCAAAAATCGATTTAAGATCTAGTTATCACCATATAAGGATAAAGGAGGATGACATCTATAAAACAGAATTCTGAACTCATTATGGTCATTACGAGTTCGAACTATTGCCATTTGGCCTCACCTACGCCCCAACCACCTTTATGAGTTTGATTCATGGTATTTTCCATCCCTATCTTGATAAGTTTGTGTTAATTTTTATTGATGACATTTTGATATACTCTAATAATTAGGAGGAACACAAAGAACATTTGAGGATTGTGCTGCAAACATTACAAGAGAGTTAGTTATATGCTAAATTTAGTAAATGTGACTTTTTCAAAGATCAAATCTAATACTTGGGACATGTTATATCAGCCGAAGGGACAGTGGTAGACCTGGAGAATATTAAAACCATTATGGAATGGAACGCTCCCAAGAATATCAGGTCCTTTCAGGGTTTAGTCGGACACTACCGTCGGTTCATTGAAGGATTTTCAAAAATTGCCTTTATAATGACTTCTTTACAAAAGAAGGGACGCACATTCCAATGGACAGTATAATGCCAACAAAGCTTTGAAAAATTAAAACACTTACTTACCACTGCACCTACACTAAAAGTTGTAGATCTGGAAAAATCCTTTGTGGTATGCACGGATGCAAGTAAGGAAGGTTTTGGCAGAGTACTAACACAAGAAGGTAAATTTATATCTTACGAATCATGGAAATTGAAGAAATATGAGAAGCGATATTCCACTTATGACCTTGAATTAATAGCAGTGGTACTTGCACTCAAAATGTGGCAACATTACCTGCTGGGGAAGAAATTTTTGCTACTAACAGATCATGGCAGCCTTACCAATTTTTCAACTAGTTCAGCCTTAATGCCAGACAGGACAGATGGACAACATTTTTAAGTGAATTCGATTTTGACATGAAGCATTTAGAAGGGAAAGAAAATCGGGTGGCTGATGCACTAAGTAGGAAGGTACATTGCATCTATGAGGTTCAGATCAGTCAAGCATGCTCAAACATTCCAGTAATTATAAAGGAAGAATCAATCAAGGATCCATAATATACCTTTCTTTGGTAGCAAACAAAAGAAGCTTTGCTAGGAGGAGAAAAATCAGATTTTGACATAGGTCTGGATGACATCCTTACATTTCAAGATAGAATTTATGTTCTAATCAAAGTGTTGTTAAACAATTAATAATGGATGAATTTCATTAGAAACCTTGTGCGGGCCACCCAAGTTACCAAAAATTATTAACAACTCTTAAAAAAGGGTATTTTTGGCTCGGATTAAGGAAGGATGTCACAGAATATTTATCCAAATGTTTGGAGTGTCAGTTGGTTAAGGCAGAGCATCATCATCCTGCCGGTTTGTTACAACCACCGCCCTTTCCAGAATGGAAATGGGAGACTATATCATTGGACTTAATCACAAGTTTACTCCGCACCAGGAAACAACACGATTCAATTATGGTTGTAGTGGACAAATTGAGCAAAACCACACATTTTATACCTGTGAAATCCACATACAAAACTATGGAAATTGCAGACATATTTATGAAAGAAATCTTTCAACTGCACGGTAATCCAAGGTGGTAATTTCATACAGGGATGTGAAATTCACATCCACATTTTGGAAAGCCCTCTTTTCAGGATTGGGTACCCAAATACAATTTGGCATGTCTTACCATCCCCAAAAAAACAGACAAACTAAATGGGTCAATCAAGTACTGAAAGATATGCTACGTATGTTTGTAATGAAACAACCACATAAGTGGGAGGATTACCTCCACCTCATGGAATTTTCATACGACAATGGACATCATGAATCACTGGGCATGAGCCATTTTGAGGTATTATGTGGAAGAAAGTGCAGGGTACCTATGGACTAGAATAACCCTGTGAATAAGTTAGCATTAGGTCCAGACATGCTAGTAGAAATGGAGGAAGCTATTAAGAAAGTTAGATAGAACCTAAAGGCTGCCCAAGATAGGTAGAAACTATATGCAGATAAGAAAAGGATGTACAGAGAATTTTAGCGAAGAGATTATGTTTATCTAAAAGATAAGCCTTGAAAAAGTTCCCTAGAGTGAAGGGGTTGTGCTAAATTAGCACCCCGATGTTGTGGACCCTTTTAGGTCTTGGAACAAATTGGACCAGTAGCCTATAAACTTGCATTGCCAAGCCACATTGGGGTCCACAACATTTTCCATGTTTCGTTGTTAAAGAAATATGTGTAAAACCCACAACACATAATAAACTGGTAAAATATTCAGGTAACAAGTTAAAAGGTTATTTATACTTTGCCAATTGTTTTGAAGGAATATGACTATAATTATTGTATGTGCAGGTTGATCCAAAAGGAGAGTTTCTGGCAGAACCTCTTTGTATTCTTGATCGGAGAGAAACAACCTTGTGGAGGTGAGTCATCACCCAGGTTAAAGTGCAACAGAAGCACTTTGGCCCTGATGAGGCCACCTGGGAAGACGAAGAATTTATGCAAGAAGTTTACTCGATGTTATTTGCTTAATCTAGAAGGAACACCATGGACGATGTTCTGTACATTGGGGGGGGGGGGAGATGTAACAACACTGGCTCCTTGAAAAGGATTTACTATGGTTATTAATTTGATTTATTTTTTACTGCATTTATTTAATTTTATGTTATTACCAAGGCTGGAAAGCCATATATTAAATTGTTACCTAATTGTGAGTGATTAAAAGTGGAAACATGATTAATTAAAAGAAACTATTTATTACAATTACAAGAAATAGTTATGCCCCTTCCCTAGAAAAGGTAAATATTGGAAGGAAGAAAGAGAAAAGTATCCTAGAGCTGGAAAAAGTGTGACTAGTGGGAAGTTGCTCATGAACAGTCAAATTAAGTGTCAGATTTTAGGCTGGACAGTGGAGTTCGGAGGCCCAAGGTACTGACTGTAAGTGGAAATTATTCCAACAAAGAAAGTGCTCAGGGGAGGACCTGGATGTAATTTCCAGGTTCGTGGTTGGGAGGAGAGACTTTCTAGAATTATTGACTACATGTGGAATATATAAGTATTATAGTCAATTTCTTTCTAGAACTAATGCTAGAATGTAGAGAATAACATTTAATGACAGAGTAAAATTTATGATGCTTGCACTGTCATAGAATAAGTTTTGGTATAATAAACTATATTAGAAGGATCATTATTGTAAGGAAAGGTATAATTATAGGGTATAGAACCATCTTTTCTGTTATGATAATTTAGACAGTATATACTAATATATATAGAAATTCTATATGACACAACAAAAAGGAAAGAGGATGCTCATTCAATCATTATAGTTCATTGTTCCTGATTATCAAAGTCAAACTGATATGATATAGAAGTAAATCATTTACAATGTGCTTTAACCAAGAATTTGTAGAATGGCTTGTGTACTTATACACACTCTGTTATTAATGACAAAAATAGAAAGACGATAATTATACAACTGTTGAATGTAGAATATAAATACAGTCATTATGTAATTGTTGAATGTAGATTTAGAATATAAGACAACAACATTCAATTAACTATTTGAATGCAGGTTCAGTAACCTATCTCAACTATGCCATCACGAAAGTACAATAGAATAATTGTTGAAACCCTAACAATATCTTGAATGAAAATTTGATCGAATTTTGTCAGAATTGATCCATCAACCTGGTAAATACTTGCACGAATTAAAGAAGGGTCCTCTCGGCCCAGAAAGCAACAATGATGAAAAATAACTTAACTATTCCCAAATAGATAAATAGATAGGATTAGTCCCATAGAGGCAAATATATAATTTAGCATTCAATATAGATGTACATAAATCGGTTCACCTCAGTGGCCGCATAACAAAATAAATAAATTCTTCCACAAGACATAGCTTAAAACCCTCCGTCGATGACAGAGCGGGAGTATTCTCCCCCAAAATTACAAAAAAAACTTCACAGGGTTCCTTAAACCATATATTCATATTTACATAATTATAGAAACAACAAAGCCATAAAAACTAGAGCCAGATAGATGCTCAACACGAGACTGAGTCTCTATCTTTGACTATGCGAGTCATGTTTCCATAAATTAATTCATGCCAGAGATAAGAAGCCAACCTGGAAGGGAAAACAGTGCTGTCATGAGCATTTATTTTCTAGTGAGAGGTGGTCGTTACTAATACAAATAACAATAAGCACTGTGAATTTACTTGTCATGGACATCCGAAAACTTAGATTAGTAAAACCCTGATGGGAAAAAGTGTAGAGACCAAGCAAACAGACAATGAGAAGAAGTCTTACCTGGGAATGGGAGGTTTCCGTGTGAGGCAAATACCCTGTTCACCAATGAACACATAGAATGAGTGATTTTTAACAACCAAAGGATAAAAAAGAAACATTCAAACTAAGAAACACTTAACAGTTACCTTCTGCAGCTAAGTCCTGAAATCGATTGTCGCCGGGCGCGATGAATGAGCCATGGGGTTTTCTTGCAAAGTGAAGGTAGAGCATTAAGAGGTGTCAAACAACAACCCAACCCTACAATAATCTTGCTATATAGTCCAAGCAAAAAATAGAGCAATGGCCTGATGGGGGTACCTGGTTCTGTTTTAGCAAATGTCACCACCTTCATCATTCTCAAAGGACGCACAGGCAGTAATATTCCCTGATCAGAGTAACAAACCCTCACAGAACAACAAACCCTTGTGGAGCAGCAAGAAACTATAGGAGAAACAACAACAATGAACCACACGAAGGTCGAGGACGAGTAGTTAGTTAGGGATTGAAACCGTAAGAGTTCTCCACTGTCCGATTGTAAGAGCCTGATCAATGGATGCAGTACCAGACAAATGGAATGAACAACATTAACCATCTGACTAATGCCCATATCCTCCCACCATGTCTCTTCGCTGCGTGGCTCCAGGTATAGAGGACAACAAGTCAACAGAGGAGCAAGGACAGGGAAATCACATTGTGAATCATACACACTTAAACCCAATATCTTCATCTTTAATATAAACTATGTGATTTATTAGACCTCTGATAAATGTCAAGTCTATGGAAATACCATTTAATATAACAAATTAATCTGTTTGCATACATTGAACCAAATGCCAAAGTCCAGGATGGACATAGTTACAAAGTAAACAATATCTATTATATATATATATATATATATATATATATATATTATATATATATATATATAATATATATATATAATATATATATATATATATATATACATGTTTGGCAAATTAACTTTATATGTTACATATGAATTTAGATCAAATTTATATATTTATAGTTTAAAATGCAAATTCCTAATTATTTATATTTAGTTTTTCTTCAAAAAATGATATATGAATTTAGATAAGGGGTAAGGACATCAAACGTCCAATATTTCTTCCATAATTACTTCTTTGTTTGCTACCTAAATTGATTTTGTTTTTTCTTCTTAGGTAATGTCGAGCTCAGTTGGGGTTTATTATTCCATTGGTTTTGACTGAAGAAGATTTTGTGGGGAGCAATGGAGGCATCAGATATGATTGCAGGTGAAAATGGGTAGCAGGTGCATGGACGCAGCAGAATGTAGCAACTGGCTATACCTGCAGTGTACACGTCTCCATCAACACACACACTGCTATTTACCTTTAACCATGGCTCGTTACTTGGGTTTTTTACACAGTTTTTTACCTGGACGCCTGTTCCTGCTCTACGACCCTACTCGTTGACCTCTGACCTTCCTTGCCAGATTCTGTCGATTTGCTGCTCCTCCCTTTGGCGGTTACCAAGGCAGCTGGTGCTTAATTTTACCCGAACAATGATGGACCTAGAGATGGTAGACTATTCGGAAGACAAGATAGTGGAAGGCACTATCTGGGCGACCTCGAAATCTGCTAAGTTGGGGTCTATCTCTTTTAGCAATGATTTGCATGAGGCTATCTCAGGCCTCCCCTCGCTCTCTGGACTACCGGACCATCAGATAGTTTTTCTGGATGACCCTCCAACTTGGCCATCTCTCTCAACTCCCTCGCTGTCCCCATCTTCCCTAGGGTTTGCTACGAGTTGCCTTAACCCTAACCCTCCATCCCCCTCCCTTGGTCACTTCTCTCAACCCGTGCTTTCTGTTATCCCACCCTCTCTCCATGCTCCGCCTTCCTCCTCGACTCCCTTGATCTTGCCGTGTACATCCCCCCTCCCCTCTGATAGTTTTACAGGCATCCCCCCTCTAGTGGAAAGCCTCCCCGCAACCTCATCTCTGATGAGCCCCAAAAATGGGTAACTTATTGGGCTCATTTTTCCTATTATTATCGATTAATCCACCATTCTTTATAGTTCTATGCATGCTTTTGAATATATTTATGTTAATTGAATGAATGAGAATAGTCACTTGACCACAAAGTCTAATACGTGCTTATTGTAGATTTTTAGACATCTTTTGGACCAAGGTCAAGCATTTATGAGCAAGTTGACAGCCAAATACGAAGGAACAAGGCTGAGGATTTGTAGGAAGGGTGTCTCTAGCACTAAATGACCCCTTCCTCGAGTTCTCAACCATTAGCTCGGAGTTCAACAACCCACCAAAGATGATTTCAAGGGGCAGCCAAGTAGATTTTGTGAAGTGGCTCATTAACTGTAGTTTTGAGCAGCCAAGCTCCTAAAGTTAAGGAGGGTTGTTGGGAATCCTCATGGTGCATAAGTAGGAAGGCTTCAAGCCTTGGTAGTTTAGATATTGAACAATTGTTTTTCGTGCTTTAGTGCAGCTCTGCATTTCAACTCATTTTCGAGCTTTTGCTGTAAACAGTTTTATGACATGATTATTTTTTGAGTAATGGAGATAAATTTCACTTTGTACTAGCTCTGAGATTTCTTAGGAGGTTGTAGCTCTTGGGGTTGGGCCCAACCCAAGTGCCAGTACCTCCTTTGTGTACTTTTATGTGTTTTCTTTACATTCATAGAATAATTTCTGTTATCTAGGTTAAGATCTTGCTTTGTTACTTAGGTTGTTTTTGATGATTAAAATAGATTTTCATGCTTCAGGTTGATGTGACAGTTTGGTAACAGAAAATATCTACAAAAAGGCCATCAAACAATCCTTGATCTCACCTCTCCCTCCTTGGGACCATGTTCTGAGACCAAGGCATACTTGCTATCACAAAAACACTGTTTTTGCCTTCCATGCAATTGCTAGTGTTAGATTTTTAGTTGAAAAGTTGATACCAGTTGTACTTGCATGTTTAAATCTATTCTTCCTTAGTTTTCATAGTTATCTTGCATGATTTCCTGTCTATAAACTTATGTTCATCATGTTTCTAGTTTTTAGGTCAGATTAGGTCAAAATAATCTAGATCTCTGGTTTTCCTAGTCTTTGTTTGATCATTTTTGGAAAATAGTGTGGAGAACACCTGTAATACATCCCTGCCTATCCTTCCTCCATCATACAACCTGCTCGAACCCGTAATCCAAGATTCCTTCCCTTCATTTGCCACATTGTTCCCATTTGCCCTAATTCCTACATTCTTGTGCAACATTGCTCCCTCCATCCTTGAACAAATCCAACCACCTTCATCACTCCTTAGCTTCATTTACCAGATCCTAGAACCCTTCACATCCTCATCTAGCCTCCATTTCCACTTTCCCACTGTTTTTCCACCATTAACCCTCTAAAATCCTCTTTCGGCTCTTCCTATAGAACATCCTGTAGAACACTTGCAGACTTCCTGTAGAGTTCACGTGAGCAGTTTTTCGAGATTTGATCACTGTGAAATTCTATGGAAGGGTGCTAGGGACCCCTTAGGCCCTCTTCTCACCTTCCCAATCTCCTGCAAACTCCCACTCCATTTCCTTTCGCCAATCAACCTCTGCATAGTAAAAAATCATTAAAGCACATGCATATAATTCTGCAAAATTACTCAAAAATGCCAAAAGTTGTTTTTTTCTAGATTTTACTTCAAAAGTAGCTTAGGCACATGCATTTTACCTTTCCAAAAGTCAATGGCATCCATTTCCACCGCTTTCATCTATTTTCTTGCACCAGTAGGGTTAGTTGATAAAACTAGGGTTTGCTAGGGTTTGCATTTGCTTTCAGCGTTCAGCTTCTTTGTGCAAGTAGACTAGCCTCTTTTGAGTTAACTTTCATCCATCACAGTTAAAATTTTCTTCTAAGAGCTCATAGAAGTTGGCTTAAGCTCCTAGCATACTTGTGCCAGCTGATTAAGTGACAGCCTGCGGCAAGAGCTAGTACTTGTGCATATAGCACCGTCGCTTCCAAGTTTGTTACGAACAACCGGGTTGATAAAAGTAAAGAAGGGAGTCCCAGGATTTGCAACATCATTGCTGCAATACTGGAGCTCACCATCTTTTTGGCGCTGTTACTGGGGAAGCATCAGAGTATTTGTGATCGCTTCTTTTCTTCTATTTTCTACTGCAACCTTTTGCTAAGTAGTTATTTCAGCAAGAGTATAGTAGTTGTTTCATTTCCATTTTGCAATTTCACTTCCACAAAAGTAGATTATACATTTCCTACTTTCCTAGACTAGCATTTCAATTCTGCAAGCGTAGATTAGCATTTCAATTCTGCAAGTGTAGCTTAGCATTTCATTTCTGCAATTTCATTTCAGCAGCATAGATTAGTCATTTCCTGCTTTCATTTCAATTCTACAATTTTCATTCCAGCAAAGTTTACTTTAGTTAGTTGCAATTTGTTGTTCAACCAATTTCAGTTTTGCAGGTACAAGCAAAGAAAAAAACAAAAAAAAAACCAAAAATATTTCATTTCATGCCTCGTAGGAATAGAGACAATTCAGGAAAAGTCTTACCCAACACCCCCACCACATCACTAAGTCATCCTTCTCTCTTCTTCGGTGGCAGTGAACCTCCAGAGATAAATGAAGATCCTCTAACAGAAGAAGAGCAAGAAAACATTCCTCCTGAGACCATGGCCGATCACAGAAACAGTATAGGAGATGAGGAGTGAATAGAAGGTGCCTTTCCCATCCGGGAGATCAATGGGGACACAAAAATGCAAAACATAAGTCCCTCAGCCTTACCTCACTTCCATGGATTGACCACTGAAGACCCTGATACCTTCTTGTTTGAGTTTGTTGTCCTTTGTCGAACCTATGACTATGCAGAAGATGAGCAAAAGTTGAAACTCTGTCCCTCTACCCTCAAGGATGCAGCACTACGCTGGTTCATGGGGTTACTTGGAAACAGTATCACAACTTGGGCTCAGATGCAACAAGCCTTTAACAAAAAATACCGGGATTACTATAGTTCAAAGGAAACAAAGGGAGAAATATTTCAGATGACCATGAGAAGCAATGAATCTTTAGAAGGCTATGAAGAAAGGTTCCAACTCAGTTATAAAAGGACCAGGTGCACACTTGACCCCGAATCTCTGAAGCTGATTCTGCTCCGAGGAATCCTTGAAGACCTTCTAGATACCCTCCATTTGCTGGCTGGAGGAGACATCTACCAACAACCTTATGATGACATAAAGACTGTGTTTAGAAACCATTCTAGGGCAGCCCGGAAAAGAGGTAGGGGGAATCAACTTTCAACCAGCGCCACCTTCTCCAAACATGAGTTTGCAAATCAAATGGAAGACCTTAAAAGTGAGATGAGACAGACCATTGCCATGCAACTGGATACTTTCCGAATCCAACAGAAGAAAGAGGAAGCTAAGAGGGATTTGGCCGTCTTTTATCCTAGATGTACAAGGCAACATCCTCGGAATGAGTGTCCATTGCACTCAGTAGAGGTATGTTTCATTTGTGAGGAAGACCACCCTACAAACCAGTGCGCAACCTTACCCGGACTTAAAGCTATGTACTAAGGGGTTGAAGGAGCCACTGAACCACTGTACTTCCTAAACCAAAGGAGGCCACATGGATCCAGACCTTACCAGCAGGGGATACAAGGGACATCCGAGACATATTAGAACCCCAACCAATCCACTCACATACCTTCTTGGGGTCCCTCTACTCATCCTTCTTGGTCTGCACCCCCTCCTTGGTCATATCCATCTCAATACCATATTGAACCTGCTGCTCATTCATTTCATTCTCATGTTCAGTCCCAACCTCAGTGGAATGCACCTCAACAGGGGTGGAGGCCCCAATACAACTCTCCTCCAGCCATTTTGCCTCCACCACCTACTCAACCACAACCATTACCTCCTGCTCCTTCGAGACAACCCTAGGTGCCTTCTCAACTGAACTTGAGCCCCAATAACAGACAGGCCCAACAGGTATATACTGGAGAGACAACATGCCCTACCTATGCTATGGAGATTCAGGAGATCAACCTACGATTTGGGAAGGTCCTCCCAGATAGCCAACCTCCTCCTAAGGAGGATGAGGAAGAGAAACAGGAAAGTGAACCCAAAGCCATTCCACCCTTTCCTGAGAGACTAACTAGAACCATGCAACCAAACCTAGAAGAGACTAAACTTCTAGGCGAGCTTAAACAATTATGTGTGAAAATACCACTTCTCCAGGCCATAAAAGATGTACCAATCTACAACAAATTGATCAAAGAGAAGTGTTTTAGGCATCGAGGCAGGCGCAAGAGAGATGCCCCAACTATCAATGTCATAGGACAACTCTCCGACCTAATGTTGGGACAAGCAATTTGTCCAAAATATCTTGACCTTCGGAGTCTTGTAGTTGATGTCCACATCAATGGCACCATAATCCCCCACACCCTAATTGATCTAGGGGTTGCCATTAATGTGATGACTAGGGACACTATGCTCAAACTCAACCTTCAGATTTCCCTAAGAAAGACCTCGACAATATTGCAGTTAGCAGACCACTCCACCGTGACCCCTGAAGGGATTGTGGAAGATGTCATGGTCTTCGTTGATTCATGGGAGTACCCTACGGAATTATTGGTCCTTTAGCCAAAGGCAAAACTCAGTGGATACCCCCTCAGTCTAGGAAGGCCTTGGTTAGCTACTATAGATGCTTACATTAGTGGTCGAGCTGGGAGCATGACCATCAAGAATGGGCCTATGTCCAAACAGATCGTCCTATATCCTTCAACCCAACCTCTGCTAGAACATGACTTACCTCTCTGGTTGGAGGAGGAAGATGGATGAAGTCTACTCTGCACCAGTGTGCACAGTGGAAGCCACCAGGGGAGGTCCTCAAACCGAGGATGACCTTATTGAGAATTTGATTTAGAATCCACCTCCCAGCATGCTACCATTAGAAGAGTTGGTAGAAGACACACAAGCCAGTGCTTTAGTGGATCTTTGTGTGGCTGATCTAACCTCTCCCCGAGTTAAGAATGTGGAATTTGGCCCTGAAAGAACCTTGAAGATCAACTCATCCCTATCCCCCTCTCTGGAGAAGGAGCTGTGTAGCTTATTGAACCGCCATTTGGATGCTTTTGCTTGGAGCTATATGGAGATGAAAGGAGTCCACCCTTTAGTCTGTACCCGTCACATTTACATTAAAGAGGTTTGTAAACTAGTCAAGTAGCCTTAGAGGAGAATGAATCCAGCCCTTAAGGACATTGTCAAAGAAGAACTGCAAAAGTTGTTGGATGCAGGATTCATCTTCCCCATCTCTGACAGCGAGTGGGTTTCTCCTCTCGTGCTTGTGCCCAAGAAAAATGGGAAGTGGAGAATTTGTGTCGATTATCGAGAACTTAACAAAGCCACAAAGAAGGACCATTTCCCTTTGCCTTTCATATATCAAGTGTTAGATGGGCTGGCAGGGAAGAAGTTCTTTTCCTTCTTAGATGGGTTTAGCGGGTATAATCAGATCCAAATCAGCCTGGAAGACCAAGATAAGACCACTTTCACTTGTCCATGGGTTACCTTTGCCTATCGGGTCCTTTCCTTTGGGTTATGCAATGCTCCCGCCACTTTCAAGAGAGCAGTACTGAGCATATTTGCTGAACTGGTTCATGATTCGGTGGAAATCTATATGGATGACTTTACTCCTTATGGGTCCAACTTCCAAGAAGCATTGATTAACCTGGGAAAAGTTTTAACAAAGTGTATTGAAATGAACCTATCCCTCAGTCTAGAAAAATGTGAATTCCTGATGACTAAAGGGACCGTGCTAGGTCATACAATTTCTCAGCAAGGATTACAGGTGGATCCCAACAAGATTGCTATCATCCAAAGGGTTCCACCTCCTCAAAAGGTAAGAGATGTTTATAGTTTTCTAGGCTTAGCATGATATTATAGAAGATTCATTAAAGATTTCAGTAAGCTTGCCTCTCCATTATTTTGTCTTTTGGGGAAGGATGTTGAGTTCATGTGGACTGACAATTGTCAAGAGGCTCTGGATGCATTGAAAGGTAAGATGGTAACTGCCCCAATCTTGAGAGGTCCAAACTGGGCCCTACCTTTCCACATTCACACAGATGCCTCAAACAAAGCCATAGGAGCAGCCTTAGGACAAGTTGAAGAGAAGCTACCATATGCCATATATTTTGTCAGTAAAAACCTATCCAAGGCAGAGATAAGCTATACCGTAACCGAGAAAGAGCTCTTAGCTGTAGTCCATTCCCTATACAAGTTCAGACACCACATCACTGGTTATCAAACATTCATACACACTGATCAGGCTACAATTATGTATTTGATGAATAAACCTGATGTAAATGCTCGTATCATTAGATGGTTACTTTTATTGCAGCAATTCGATCTGACCATTGTTGATAAGCCAGGCAAGGAAAATGTTGTTGTTGATTTTCTGTCTAGACTAGATTTGTCTGCAGGGGAAGAAGGGGTGGTGGACGATCAAATGCCAGATGAACACCTGTTTGCTATTTCAATACTCTCTCCATGGTTTGCTAATATAGCAAATTACTTGGTTTCAGCACAGTTCCTGCCACACCTATCCTCAAAAGAGAAGAGCAAGATCGTGAGGAAAAACGCCCCATGCACATGGATTGGGGGCAACCTGTTTAAACTTGGCTCAGATCAGATTTTGAGGCATTGTGTCAGAGAGGAGGAAGTTTTTGACATCCTCCTAACCTGTCATGATGGGCCCTGTGGAGGCCACTTTGTAGCAAAAAGAACCACTTTCAAAATTCTACAGGCTGGCTACTATTGGCCCACTCTTCATCAAGATGTCAGGAGATACATCAGCCAATGTGATCAATGTCAAAGGAGGGGGAAACTGACTCCAAGGGATGAAATGCCCCTCCAACCTCAAGTGACTTTCGAGCCATTTGAGAAGTGGGGCATGGACTTTGTGGGTCCTATCAAACCTCCTTCAAACCAAAAGTCTTACATTATTGTGTGCACGGACTACCTGACAAAGTGGGTAGAAACAAAGGCAATCAAGGCAACAACAGAAGAAAAAGTGGTTGAGTTTTTGAGGGAAAATATTTTCTACAAGTTTGGCTACCCAAGAGAGTTAGTCATAGATCAAGGAAGTCAGTTTACCTCTAACCTGATCGAAGACCTGCTCGCTCATCACAAGACTAAGCACAGAACTTCCACCCCTTATCATCTGCAAGCAAATGGACAGGTGGAAGTCACTAATAGAGCTTTGGAAGAGATTTTGACTAATGTGGTGAGCAGCAGCAGAAAAGATTGGGCATATCGCTTGGTTGAGGCCACCTGGGCCTACAACACTACTTTGAAAACTACAACAGGTTTCACACCTTATGAGCTGGTCTATGGGAAGAAGGCTTTGCTGTCCATAGAATTTGAATATAACACATTGAGGTTGGCAGCTCAGCTGGACCTAGATCTCAGCCATGCACAACAGGAAAGATTACTTCAGTTGAATGGACTAGATGAACAAAGAATGCAGTCCCTTCTCCACTCATAGGTGGTCCAACTTCAAAGGAAGATATGGCATGACCGGTACCTTAAAGAAAAGCAATTTTAGCCAGGAGATTGGGCGCTGTTATATGATTCAAGATACAAGGTTTTCAAAGGGAAGCTGAGGACAAGAAGGATGGGACCATATACAGTGGAGAAATGCAACGACAATGGTTTAGTCCTTATCAAGACCATTGATGAAGAAGCCATCCCCATGTTCATCAATGGGCATCGATTGGAAATCTACAGGAAGCCCGTTTCTAAGCAAGAGTTCATTAAAACTCTGGATAAATCAATATTGGTAGTGGAGCAGGCCCCTGCCTCCACTCCACCCACACCTTGAACAAACAAACAAACAAAAAAACAAACAAAAACAAAAAACAAAACAAAACAAAACAAAAAAAGGAAAAAATAAAAGTTCCTTGGGACAAAACCTCTTGGAGACACCCTAGTTGTCTCAAAAAAAAAAAGAAAGAAAAGAGAAAAAGAAAAATAAACCTAATCTCTGTTGAATAATTGCAGGTTGCAGGAAGGACATTGCAGGTTAGGAGGATCACACAAGACAAAGACAGAGATCAGCACCAGGCTGCAAGCATCCCTCACAATCAATTCCTCCATGACCACTACCCTTTCCTAAGATTTGGTCCCATTCGAGCTAAGATTTCACCTTCTACAGGAAGTTCTATGTCTTCTACAGGAAGTTCTGTGTCTTCTACAGGAAGATCCTATAGAACCTACAAAAAATCCAAAATTGATCTCCGAAGAGGACCCGAAGGTTGGGCATCTGCCTATGAGGCCTGTAAACATCCCTGCTTCCATCCATCGCCATATGCTACCTTTTTTTATCTCCGTACACCTCCATTGCACTCATTTTTTTTATGTTCCTGCATAGTCACACACAGAAATCATGTTTTCTTCATACTGCCAACAAAAACTTCTTAATGATAAATCAAGTAGTAGTTTTTCACTCACCATACTTGTTACCCTCCATCTAGATTCCTCATCAGCAGAGACCCTTGTTAGCAGTATAACTCTGCTCATTCTGGCTTGCATTCCACGAGGAGAGGCAGCTACAGGACATCCTACAGGAATCCTATAGCAGCTGATCCCTCTGAAAGACATACTCCAGAGACAGAGCCAGCAAAGTATGGCAGAAGAGACATGCATGGAGCTCTTCTTGAACGTAAGAAAATCAGTAGCAGCAGAGGCCAAGCATGCAGTGTGCATGTAGCAATAGCAAATGAAGGAATGGGTTCCAGAACCTGAAATCTGCATAACACGGCCGCGACCACGCAGGTAAGTGCCTAAACTCATTCTTCAATTGCATAAATCATATTTTAAAAGCTGCACAACTATGGGAATGGTTCAGATTGGGTGGAATCAGTGGCCAGCCAACTGGCCACCCTCGGCCAGTTACATATCCTCGTGGAATCCAAACGAGCCCCGTTACATTCAAAATTGTCGATTGGATGTGCAACCAGCACGTGTGGAGTGTCCATTCAGAGAGAAATCATTGGGACTGGTAGTGGTGGCGGTGGATAACAGGGGAGAGGAGGTGATGGCGGTCAGAAACATGCAGAAACATTATGGTTGTGATGTCAGATCAATAGTCCGGTCCGGCCACCTCATCCCCTCACCACGAATCACGCCGCAGTTAAAAGACGCTCAATCAAAACATGCACCACCCTCTATTCATTCTGCACCTGACGATGTTCTCGACTAGAGTAAGTATCCACCATTTCCAAAATAGTTAACCAATTGTCCTCCACCAGTTTTTTTGCCTGTCTTCGAAAATCTTCCGCTTACCGGGCTCAGAAGCGCAATTCCATTCTACAGGAACCGGGAGCCTTCTACAGGAAGGGTTCTACAGGAAAGCCAGAGAATCGCTCGGCAGAAGGGAAACTCTGAATTTTTATTGAATTTCAAGCTCCAAAAGAGGTAGGCCCAAGAGAACTTCTCTATGCATGATTTGTTTGTGCAAGGTGGTGAATTGAATGGCATCAGTTTGAAAAATGAAGAGCAAAAGTCTGCCTGTGTATTGAAAAAACCATGAAAGATTTCTTGCATATTTCACTGAATTTACCCAGTTATTTCTCTGCATTCCGAAATCTCCTCATCATTTTTAAAATTCTCCTGTAAGGAAGACACATGCTGCAGTAGAGGCCACCCTGTGTGTGTGAAAAAACTGAATTTACATATCTATCTATGTGCTGAGAAGAGAATCTGTGTCCTTATGCTTTGTTCTGTAAAAACAAAATTCTTCTTTCCATAAACAGACAGTCGAATTCTGGGTGACAGCGGTATTAAAACAAGGGAATTATTGCTATTTGGTATTGTAAGAAACACATGAGAAATTCCTTCTTGGGTTCAGAAGAAACTAAATTCAGCTATCCTCTGTTTGAGTGATTGACTATTGTTTTCCTGAGCATTTTCTTTTCTGGTTAAAACATAAGAAGAACACTCAACACCATGTCAAGGGGATTCATAAGGAAAGAGCCCTCAAAATCCAACAGGTTGTACGAGCACCTTGAGGTGGTGGACCTTTTCACCCGAGAAAATTGGATATCCTCCTTTGACAAAATATAGGGTCATGATGAGGAGATAACTGAAGAGTTTTTAATGTCTCTGAGACCACATTCAAAGGCACATGCCACAATTAGTTTTAGGGGTTTGACCCTAGAACTCACCCCTGAGCTCATCAGTAGAATTACTGGTCTACCATTGGGGCTCCCTTGGAGCAAGGAAGAGAGATTATTGGGCCAAATTGCTAAGAAAACATTTTTTCTGCCCGAGGAGCATCCTGTAGAAGACAAAAATGGAGTTAGAAGGACAAGCATGCCTCCTCTATGGAGTGAAGCTAGTTATCAAATTATGAAGTACATCACATGTGAAGGGAGGTTTAGCATCATCTATGGATACCATTTCAGGTTGTTATGTGAATTAAGGCATGGGATTGACTTGCCTCCAGCCAAGAAACTGAGCATCCCATATTTCCTTCTTTAGTCCTTGATTGAATGTGGTACAAATCTAAATGAAGGGATCCAAGATTAGTTGGCCCACAATGGGTCATCATACTATTGGTGGAAGATGCTTTACACACCTACACTATCCCCATATCTTGGGAAATCTTCAGAAACATGTCCAGAAATGATAACATTAGAACTTTGGCTTAAAACATCACTCCATCCAGCAGTGAGGAGGGGGAGAAAACTGAAGAAAATGAGAAAAACAATGATGAGGGAACATAGGACATCCAAGCAGAGGGCAGAACAGAGGAAGCACAGGAAGAACATAAAGAAATTAGCAAGACTGCTGAGCCTAAAATAGAGGAAGAAACAATAGCAAAAACAACAAGGGAAAAGAGGGTACAGAGTAGAAAGGAAAAGGCCGAAAAAGCCCAAATGAAGGCTGCCACAGCTAAAGCAGGCACCCAGAAAGAAAAGGAAAAAGCACACCCTGAGATATCAGTTACACAGACAGAAACAATGGACACAGAGATTTCTACAGGAAGTGAAGAAAAAGACCAGCAGGAAAAGAAATCCTCGGAAACGTTGGCAAGGGAGGCAGTAGCTGTGCTTGCTGCATTAAGCACACTTGCAAAACAAAAAGGAAAGAGAAAGAGGCAAACCTCCATGTACTTTAAAGCCAAGAGAAGCACACGGATCAAAGTGGGAAAACCCCAGCCACAAACAGAGGAACCAATTGTCATTGAGGATACAACCACTAAACCGAAAGAAGAGTCTCCTTCAAAGATATCTATCACCTATGAAAGAGGAAGCCCAAAAACCTCCACCTGGAGAGAAAGAATTAGGATGATGGACTCAAAAACAGCTCTATAGAAAGATGAAACATCTCTGTAGGAAACTCTAGCAAAGTTAAAAGAGACTGAGAAATTGGAGGAGAAGGTAGCCAAACAATCACAGGGAGAAGAAAAGACCGAGGAAATAATGGAGCCAAGCCCTCAGCCTAGCTTGGACTCATATTACAACCTATTAGAAGGTGGGAAAATCATCCCACAGAAGTTTGTTGTACCACTTTTCTTTGCATTGGAACAAGAGCGGGTTAGGACTCACACTTGGATGAGAATTGCCAAATCCAAGGGTGTTGCAGACATAGGCCACCTGGAGGAATAGCTAAAGGAATCAAGAAAAGAGTTGGCCATGGTGAGGCACATGGAAAGCAGTCAGAGAGCCAAATTACAGGAAGAGAATGAGCTACTGAGAAAGCAGTTGCAGCCACAGGAAGGTCATAAGGAAGATAGGTTGTCCACTATGGGAAAGCAGCAATAACAAGAAGGACCTCTAGCAGACAGGGAAACAACCGAGGAACAACAGAGAGAGAAAAAGCTGCCAATTGATGTTGAGATGTTAACAAAACTACTACAGGAAAAGGAGTCATAGGCAGTAGAAGAAATATAGGCTTTAAAACAATAGGTGCAAGAGAAAGAAGCCCAAATGGCCTGCATGGCTAGCTGGGCAGTAGAAGCCTTACAATGTAGGCAACCTGCAAAGTCATATGAATTATATCTTAAATATCAATGGTTGCAATTTCAAATTAACACACTGGCCCAAAGGGGCACCATTCCATTCCAGAACTACAATTAGTTCATGTATTTGCTTGACAGTAGCTCAGCTGAAGATAAAGCCAAGTTAGCAGAATTCTATTTACACAACTTGTCACTTCCAAACATGAATCTATGGGACCCCAATATAGCATTGGGAGATGTACAACTAATGGCCATGGCCTCTTGGTTAAACCATGAGGAAAAGAGGGCAGTAGAAATTCAAGAAGTTATGGACAGGGAGCTAAGTGAGCCACTCATGATCAGAGTAGAACCAAAAGATCCCTCAGCTTTAGTGTATGCCCATTAGCACCTGGCCAACAACCCTTAGGTTCTCCCAGACAAGCTCAGGCCATTTCTCACTTTGAGGACATGGAAAGAATGTTGGGTGATAACTGCATTCATGCTTGCACAAGGAGATGGAACACATTTTCCTACAATCTGGAAATAAGAGAGTACCACTCCCCAACAAGGATGTGGGAGGCATTGGCTAGAGTACCCCTTTACAAATAGTCAATGCAAAATCTGAAGGCCAACTGGATTGGCCTAAAGTTGAGTCCTCCATTGCTTTTGGGACTGTTGGAAGGGGTCAAAGAAGAAGAAGAACATAGGCAATGGGGGGAGGTAGAGAGAAAAGCAGGGTTTCATGACCGAGAAGAGGACATCACCTCAGAAGCTTGGGATGTCAGAGAGGCAGTCAAAGCAATCAAAGATGATGAGCTGGATTAGTTGCTCAGAGGATGAGCAACACATTCAGCAGGGGGGTGATGATGAGCCCCAAAAATGGGTAACTTATTGGGCTCATTTGCCTATTATTCTCGATTAATCCACCATTCTTCATAGTTTTATGCATGCTTTTGAATATGTTTATGTTAATTGAATGAATGAGAATAGTCACTTGACCACAAAGTCTAATACGTGCTTATTGTAGATTTTTGGAAATCTTTTGGACCAAGGTCAAGCATTTATGAGTAAGTTGACAACCAAATACAAAGGAACAAGGATGAGGATTTGTAGGAAGGGTGTCTCCAGCACTAAATGACCCCTTTCTCGAGTTCTCCACCATAAGCTTGGATTTCAACAGCCCACCAAAGATGATTTCAAGGAGCAGCCGAGCAGATTTTATGCAGTGGTTCATTAACTATAGTTTTGAGCAGCCAAGCTCCTAAATTTAAGGAGGATTGTTGGGAGTTCTCATGGTGCATAAGTAGGAAGGCTTCAAGCCTTGGTAGTTTAGCTATTGAACAGTTGTTTTTTCGCACTTTAGTGTAGCTCTACATTTCAGCTCATTTTCGAGCTTTGGTTGTAAACAATTTTGTGACATGAATATTTTTTGAGTAATGGAGATAAATATCACTTTGTACCAGCTCTGAGCTTTCTTAGGAGGCTGTAGCTCTTGGGGTTGGGCCCAAACCAAGTGCCAGTACCTCCTTTGTGTACTTTTATGTGTTTTCTTTGCATTCATAGAATAATTCTTGTTATCTAGGTTAAGGTCTTTCTTTGTTACTTAGGTTGTTTTTTATGATTAAAATAGCTTTTCATGCTTCAGGTTGATGTGACAGTTTGGTAATAGAAAAGATCTGAAAAAAGGCTATCAAGCAATCCTTTATCTCATCTCTCCCTCCTTGGGACCATGAGCTAAGACCAAGGCATACTTGCTGCCACAAAAACACTGTTTTTGCCTTTCCATGCAATTGCTAGTGTTAGATTTTTAGTTGGAAAAGTTGATACCAGTTGTAATTGCATGTTTAAATCTGTTCTTCCTTAGTTTTCATAGTTATCTTGCATGATTTCGTGTCTATAAACTTCTGTTCATCATGTTTATGGTTTTTAGGTCATATTAGGTCAAGATAGCTAGATCTCTGGTTTTCATAGTCTTTGTTCGATCAGTTTTGGAAAATAGTGTACAGAATACTTGTAATACATCCTTGCCTATCCTTCCTCTACCATACAACCTGCTCCAACCCCTAATCCAAGATTCCTTCCCTTCATTTGCCACACTGTTCCCATTTGCCCTAATTTCTACATTCTTGTGCAACATTTCTCCCTCCATCCTTGAACAAATCCAACCACCTTCATCACTCCTTAGCCTCATTTACCAGATCCTAGACCCCTTCACATCCTCATCCAGCCTCCATTTCCACTTTCCCACGATTTTTCCACCATCAACCCTCTAAAATCCTCTTTCGGCTCTTCTTGTAGAACATCCTGTAGAACCCCTGCAGACTTCCTGTAGAAGTTCACGTGAGCAGTTTTTCGAGATTTTATCACTGTGAAACTCTCTGGAAGGGTTCTAGGGACCCCTTAGGCCCTCTTCTCACCTTCCCAACCTCCTACAAATTCCCACTCCATTTCTTTTCGCCAATCAACCTCTGCACAGTCAAAAATCATTAAAGCACATGCACAATAATTCCGCAAAATTACTCAAAAATACAAAAATATGTTTTTTCCATATTTTACTTTAGAAGTAGTGTCCTTCCGAAACATTGGTCCCCTCTCTTCGATCTGGAAACGGAGCAACTTGGAGTCGGGCCGATTTGGGTAATATTACGAGGTCTCCCATTACACTTTTGGTTGGAGGACATATTTAGGCGAATAAGGAATTCTATAGGCTCATATATGGAATCAGATAAGTCATAGTTGTCTACTGGTAAGATGGCCTTCGCCAAGATCTTGGTTCATATGGACACTTGGGGAGGGCTGCAAGAATTCATTACTATACAATGGAGCTCTTTCACTTGGAATTAGCCTCTGGACTACGAGGGCATTCCATACAGATGCCACAGGTGTCACAGAGTGGGGCATGTGTACAAAGATTGCCCTCTGGTTAACAAGCGAGTGCAACAGTCAGTGGAAAATATTCAGGAAGTTCGATCCCCACTGGAGGAACCTCAATCTGCAATAGAAAGGGAAGAAACGAACCCTCAAGATATGATTGAAGTAGACAAGATACATGAGAAAGACCAAAGGAAGAAGCATGGGAAGGCTCCTCTTTGGCCACCCTCCCCACCTCTAACTAGAGCACGAGTAGCTATAGGGGACACTCACACCACGGGTATGTCATCTCCTCCTTTCTCCTTTGATATTTTTGCCTTCTTAGTCTAGGCAATTTTGTTCAGTGGATATCCCAGGTACTCCCTTGTGCGCCCCCTTCCCCCTCCCCCCCCCCCCCCCCCCCCCTTGGCTTTTTCATCAGACCCCCATGGTCCAGCAATGTACCATAGCACCCCCCCCTCCTGCTTTCTCCTTCCCACAGCCTTCTCTCTCGGAGGCTTCCCTTTCCCCTCACTCCGATAACCCCGAACCCTGTTACCCCCTCTACTCCCAAATGTGCTCCCAAGGCTTGGATATCATAAGCTTTGAGGTCGTTGCCAGCCCCCCCCCCCTAAATCCAGGGGGCGACCCTCACACCTCTCCAATGCCAAACATCAGGCTGGGGAGGAGGTTGCCTTTGGTAAACAAAAGACCTTAAACTGGGCTCTTAGAGAAGAGCAAGCCCCTCTCCCCCCCACCCCCATGAAGCTTCTCTCATTTAACTGTCGTGGGGTGGCTAGCCCGGACATAAAACTAGCCCCCCTCAAGCACTTATTTGCCTTTGAGTAGGTTGACATTATCTTCCTCCAAGAAACCCTTGGCTCTGCTTCCTCTGTCTCCTCTCTTCTTGACTCATGGCTTCCAGGCTGGTCATTTCACTCTCTCGATCCCTCGGGTAGCTCAGGGGGATTAACCCTAGACATTTGTAACAGAACCATTAAAAAATTGAAAGTTTGGGGTGGCTGGGGCTTTCTGGGTGCTAATATATACTCTCCAACCCTAGAATCGGGTTTCAGGATACTTAATGTGTATGGGGCACGTCAGGACAGAATGGGTTTCTAGAGATATTTTTTCAACTCATCCATCCTGCAACAAGATAATATAATTATAGGGGGAGACCTCAATTTCTCTATGGGGTACTTAAAATCTTGGGGCAATCATGCTCGGGTGGGTGCTTTGTTGGGATTTTTTGAGAACCTCTTGGAGTCCCATAATTTCATTAATGTCCCTACAGCAAAAAAGCAGCCTACTTGGAGGAACAACAGAGTGGGGGAAGAAAGTTTGGCCAGAAGACTCGATCGCTTCCTCACTAAAGAAGCCCTGATTAATGGAGGGTCCTGCATCAGACAATGGGTGAGCTCGGGTGGGCTGTCAGACCACCGACCTATATACTTGGAGTTGCAGGATGTCATTAATAAGCCAAAGGCCCCTTTCAAGTTCAATTCTACCTGGCTACAAGATTTGGATTACATCAAGCTAGTGATGGATTTTTGGAAGGCACACTCTCAAGATATATTGGGGGACATAACTCAGAATTTCCTCCACAACATGAAGGAGCTCAAGTGCTTATCCAAGACTTGGGCTCATAGGAAAAAGGAGGCGGATGAATTATCCCTCAAGGAGGCAGAAAAAAGGCCATTTCTTCATTTGACGAGGACTCAGGAGGAGTCATGAGGACCCAAGGTCAAAAAGGCATATATTCTGCTTCGCTTCAAAAGAGAACCCAAGTTTTGAGGAACAAAGAAGCGAATTGGTGGCTCCGAAGTAGGGCTACTAGCTAAAAGCGGGAGATGATAATACCAAATTCTTCCACAAACATGCGAATGCTAGGAAGGCCATTAACACTATCTGGGAGCTCAAGGATTTAGAGGGGAGGTTGGTTCAGTCCTTTAGAGTGCTGACTGCACTAGCATGCTCACACCTTCAAAATATTTATAAATCACCTCCCTATGCTACCCTTGCTGAAGTGATGAGGACCATGTAGCTTTTCCCTAGGTTTGTTTATCAGGAGATGGAACAGGAGCTAGAGAGAGAAGTATCCATGAGAAAGTTGGAAGATACTTTAAAAATTCTAAGGAAAGAAAAGATCCTGGGGCTGGATGGCTAGACTGTAGAATTCTATGTGGCCTTCTTTGAGGTGTTAGGGGCGGACCTCCTGCAAATCATCGAGGATAGTAGAAAGAGAGGGAGGGTTTCGGGCAGTCTTAAAGCCACTTTCATTGCTTTTATCCCTAAATCTAACAAACCCTCCTCCTTTGATGGCTTCAAACCCATTTATCTATGTAATTTCATTTACAAAATTATTTCCAAAATTATAGCTAGCTGCTTAAAGCCAATCCTATCCCTCCACATCTTCCAAGAGCAATTTTCCTTCCTACACAACAGACAAATACATGAGGCAATAGGCACAGCTCAGGAACTCCTCCATTCTGTCCAGTACCAAAAAATTAAAGGTATGATCATGAAGATTAACCTTTCAAAAGCCTTTGATAGAGTCAACTGGCTCTACCTCCAACTACTTTTAACTCATATTGGCCTTCCCTTTACTTTTATCAAGTGGATCATGAGCTGCATAACCAATGTTCCCTATAGTGTGCTAATAAATGGCTCTGTCTCCCCTCTCTTTCATGCTGAATGGGGACTCAGACAAGGATGCCCCCTATCCCCTCTATTGTTTCTTCTAGTCATGGAGGGCCTAAGCATATTTATACATGAATAACATAGAAACGGGAGACTTAAGGGTATCAAAGTTACTGATACAGTATTCTTGACTCATTTTCTATTTGTGGATGATGTCCTCATCTTTCTCAATGGCAGTTTGGAAGACCTCACAACTCTCCACCAAGTCATGGGCACCTTCCAAAAGGCCACCGGAATGGTATTGAATGAATCCAAATCCACTTTGTCCGCTATCGGATGTGCCCAAAATGAATTACAGTTCATGCTCAGGAGATTCCCCTTTGTTACCTACCCCTTCAAAGATGGTCTGAGATATCTGGGGTACCATCTGAAGCGTTTTGGCTATAAAATTACAGACTGGATTTGGCTGATCACAAAGGTGGAAAAGTGTTTGAACATTTCGTACCATAAGTACCTCTCCAGAGCAGGTAGATTAATAATGATCAAAGCGGTGTTAGAAGCAACCCCTGCCCACTGGATGACCCTAGCTTGGATACCTAGAGGCATCTTGGATAGGCTGCAGGAAATATGTTACAGGTTTTTGTGGAAGGGGAATCAGATCGGAATAATATTTGCTTGGACAAGATGGGAGACATTGGCGCTGCCTAAATGTTGGGGGGGGTTGGGGGATCAAGAGATTGGACACTTTCTCTAAAGCTCTAGTGGCCAAATTGGGTTGGCAACTTCTCAACAGCGTCAGCCTTTGGATGAAGGTCGTCACTTCAAAATATATCACCCCCTCAAACCCTCTGGAATGGATTCGCCAAGGTCATCGAACTAATGGGAATATATCCATCATTTGGAAAGCAGTAACTAAAGCCATGGACCTAATAAGGAATGGTTTGACTTGGAGAATTCGATGGGGATCCCTAGTGTGTATTGGAGAGGACCCATGGGTGGGCTGTGGCAATGCACACAGACTCTCCGAGGACTTGAGACTCCATATAGCAGATCAGGGGATATCACATCTTAGTCATATTGCAGACAATGAGCGTTCCTCACTGGCATAACAGGCATGGGAAACGGGAGCAGCCCTTAACATCCCCCCGTAGTGGCAGAAAGAATGGAGGCTTTTTACTTCAGTGTTAACCGAGGCCCACATTAGGATAACTGAAGGGGAAGATGAGCTCATCTGGGCTTTTGCAAAAAATGGTTACTATGTGCCCAAGATTGGATACCTGGTCCTAATGGATCCCCTCAAGCCGCCAGACACTGAGACAAGATGGAACCTTATATGGAAACTCAAAGCAGCCCTTAGAACAAAGCTGCTTTTGTGGTCAATCTTGAATAACAAGGTTCCAATAGGGGCAAATCTCATGAAACGATCTTTCATTGGATTGTTCTGGTGCCACCTTTGTAAGAGCAACAATGAGGACACATAACACCTTTTCCTGGGTTGTCCATATGTGCAAGAACTATGGAATGGTATCCTGGCAACACTCTCCATTCGGATCATATGGCATGGAACAACAATCAAGGAGGCATGGAATACCTGGTGGAAGGATTACTCTAGGAAGGAAGGGAACCTACCCTTGTTAATCAGCTGGGAATTATGGATAGCAAGGAATCATATTATTTTTATGCAGAAGCTTCCTCACTGGCCCTCCATTCACAACAAAATTATAATAGAATACCACTTGATCCCTGAAGAGCCAAAAAAAACCAGCAAAGGAATATTGAGACAAAGATCATCAACAAATCCATCCCTTGGGCCTATTTTGATGGTTCAACTCAGGAGGTGGGCTGTGGTGGTGGAGCGATCCTGCATTTATCCAAAACCCATTCCTACAAAATTCAAATGGGTTTAGGCAGGGGAACCAACAATTATGTTGAGCTTGTTACTATAAAAAACATTATTCTTTTTGCTTTACACAAACACTGCTCAAACCTACAAATATTTGGTGACTCAAAACTGGTTATAAACTGGATCAACAAAAAATATTCATGCTCTGCTTACACATTGAAGCATATTCTGGATGAGATACATAGACTTGTCTCACATTTTGACTCTTTCATTTTTCATCACATTTACAGGGAGCGGAACCCCACTGCTGACTTCCTATCCAAAGAAGCAGTGATCAGGGACGACGACTCTTGGATGATCTGTGAGGAATTGGATGGGGTCGTTTATCAGCACTACCACAGGCCCTTTGTAGACCCTGAAGCACCATGAAAGCAGCACTGGAAAGGGACAATTTTTCTTCAGTTTTGATGTTCATATTTTTTGACTTTTTGTATATAGCTATAGTGCTTATCATATCCCCTTTGTGAAGGGGCCAGACAGTTAAATTATTTTTGACATTTTCATGTACTCCCTGCATGGAGGAATGCACAATTTCATTTTCTTTTTTTGGATAGGAAATGCCTTATCAAAGTAATGTGTATGCATATACAAAATGTAATTTTCATATTTAATGGGAATTACAACTTTTTCCATGGGAAAAAAAGGGGGGAAGGACATCATTTATTAGTTTCATAAATTTAGTTTGTGCATTGCATAAACCAAATGTCATGACCAATCATTCATATAAACCTTGTCTGATTTTGAAGGTTATCTTCTTCTTTGACTCAAACCTAGACCTATCCTGATTTTAAATGCAACTTTGTGAAGTATTTTGTGTGTTGAAGCTAATCTAATAAATTAACGGATGCATGTTCTTGAGCATAATATTGTTTAATGTTTGGTAAACATGCACATTCACCAAGTCCCACCCTTCTTTGATATAATTATGATGGGTGGCCAAGAAGATGATGTACCTAGTCGAATCACTTCCCACTATAACAATGATTGAAACTACTTCTTCACTTTGTTTTCTTCCATAATGGATTCTCCATACAAGTCAATATTCAATAATGGAGAGTCTGGCAATAATTAGATTTCTTGCTCTGCTTCCCTCTTGGGTGGTAACCCTTTAGGCTCCTAGAACAATCCATTGTATGCTTGTAGCAGCCCTTCCAATTAATGTTTTTATTTTTTAGCACACCCCTCCAAGGATGTCGTTTCCCTTATTGACAAATCACCAAACTGATTTTTTCTTAGGAAAAGTAAAACATATTTATTACTTGTACTAATCAACTTCTTGACTTGGTTGGAACTTAGAAGTGGAATCTATACTTGCCTTTGTACATGTTTATGATGAAGGATTTTTTATCCTTGATAAGGCAACAGTGGATGGCTATCCACATGAATATTTCATCCATCATATACATGTATTGATTCCCAAACCAAATACAACCCCACATACATCAAGTGGTATTACATCCAATTCTACACTCCCATTTAAATTGATGAAGCATAATTGAATGTAATACCACTTGATGTTTTTGGGGTTGTGTTTGGGATTCCATACATGTATATTATGGATGGAATCTTCATGTGGAGATCTAACCAATACCTCCTCGTCAAGGATGGGAAATCCTCCATCAATGCTCACAAAGGCAAGTCCATGATTTTACTAGTAAGTGCCAACCAAGCCAAAGTGATAATTAGTTATAGCAAAAAATATGTTATACTTAAGAGAAAATTAGTTTGGTGTTGAGTCAATAAGGGCAAAGGCATCCTTGGAGGGCTGTACTAAAGAACAAAACTATTAATTGGAAGGGTTTCTATAGGCATATAGACGAGTGTTCTAGGAACCTAATGGGCTACCGCCCAAGAGGGAAGTGGAGCATGAAGTTCAATTATTGAAAACTTTCCATTATCGAATATTGGGATATATAGACAATCAATTATGTAATCAAACAAAGTGAAGAAGTAGTTGCAATAGCTACTAGAACGGGTTGTGATTCAACCAAGTACCTCACCTTGTGGGCCATCCATCATAATTGTATCAAAGAAAGATGGGACTAACTTGAAAAATGTGAATCAAATAAAAAGCATTAAACAAGATTACACTCAAAAATAGGTATCCCTTTCCTAATATTGATGGTTTGTTAAATCAGTTGCAGCATGCAAAATACTTCACCGAGATACATTTAAAATCAAAATACCTCTTGGTTTGAGTCAAAGAAGAATGCAATTGGAAGGCTACCTTCAAAAATAGGAAGGGTTTGTATGAATGGTTGTTCATTCCATTTGGTTTATGCAATTTTCAAGCTATGTTTATGAGACTAATGAATGAAGTAATGCACCCTTATCTAGATTCATATGACTAGTCTCTCTAAAAAAAATATAATATAGTCTAAACTAGCATATGTTGTAAAAGGTTTAAAGTTTAAAGGGAGGAAAGTATGAGGAGGAGATTTTTTATTGGAGAGGAAACATTGAATTCACCTACTCTTGGATTGTAGGCATTTCCACCAATAATCAAGTTGAATTCTATGCTTTACTTCAAGGTGTTAAACTTACCTCCTCCCTCAATCTGCAAAACCTTACCGTTATTGGTGACTCCAAAAATACCATATTCAATATTTTTCTTAGCACCAATCCTATTTATGCCAAGTTGAGTTTTATCTTTCTCCACATTCATTCCATTCTCCCCTCTTTTACTATGGTCACCTTCTACCACATCCTTCATCCTGATAATTCCCTTGTAGACCTTCAAGCCATGAAGGCCCTTCTTGAAAATGTTGGGGTAATTATGATAATTGGGAATGTTCACCCCCTCTTGATCCCATGATTATTTCCTTAAGTAATATGATCCATCGACCCCTGAATTCTGTGTTAGGATCTCAATGTTATTGAATCATGCAAGAGACCGATGTCTCATCACCCCTTGTCCCTTCATCATTTAACACCATCTTTCATATATCCTTCTTACGTATTCAACCAAATTGAGGTGGGATTTCTTAGCAATTGGAAGATATGTTTGTTTGGAGGTTTTAATTTGGAATAGCATATGTTTTGTGCTAGATAGGAAATATCATTATGGATTGTAATATTTTTATCCCTCAGGCTCATCAGCCTCTATTGCTTCTTTTTTTTCACGTTTTTCCCCCAACTCCTTGTTTTCAACATTCCCATATCACCTTCAATGTTCCTTCTCCACAAGATTGTGTCTATTCAGTTTGTTCATTTTTCATGGCCCATCAAGACCTCACTACTATCAGAACAACCCTGGGTAAACCAGTTTGATTTTATTAACAACCTTCACTCTTCCCTCCACATCTACCTATCTTATTGAAACATCAATAGAGTATCTAATCCAACGTATGGACCTAAGTCATTAGGTACATGATGAAATTGGTGTGTTCAAGAATTTTCTTACAAATTTCCTTGGTAGTTGTTATCCTATATTACATTCATCCTCCTCTTCGGTGTACTCAATATCAACGCCTTCTCCAATGGTTGAAATCACTGTCCAAAACCTCAACACATCTACCACAAAGGAAATTCAAGACAACGCTGAACTCAAAGGATCTCCTCCTCCTTTAGGGTTCCCTTGATGAAATTTTTTTCTTTTTCACACTCAACTTTTTCCTTCAAGTTTACCGTCTCAATATATTTCCTTAAAAAATTGGCTTTTCCTCCTTTGAATTTTTTAGTTATTGCTCAAAGCCCATTATTTTGAAAAATCTTCTCTTAAGTAGTGCTCCTACTCTATGTACTCTTATTGCTTTCATTTCAACATATATTTTGTTATTATAATGCAAAATATGTGAATAAAAAAGTAAGAACATGGAACAAGGTAAAAATGTAAAAATTGTAGGCATGCACAAGTAATGCAAATAGATAGAGAACCAAAAAAACAACATTATTAGGGGGGTGGCTCACTCAACAGTTGAAGGGAGAATCAACTTCATGTTACAAACCCTAGACTACAACATAAATCAACTTAGATTAGTCTCATTATATCTAGGGCCTCAATATTATTTTTAGATATATATGATAGATTCTATTATGATCCATTACAAACCCTAGATTCCATCTTAGAGACACAAATCCTTAGATATCAATAACTAATAATAATCCTACCATGCATCTAATGTTTCGACAATGTTATACTTTACTAAGGTTCGATGCAAACCCTAGACTAAATCATATTGAAAATAATATCATCATATCCTAGAATATCAACCTCTACTAAGGCTTTGTTATAAACCCTAGAATTTACATAAGCAACAACAATTAGGTTAGCATAGGATAACATACTCGAAGATACATATCTAGGATACATTTCTCATCAATATTTACTAGGTAAACCTAGGATACAAATGTCAATACATAAAAGTTAGATATACAATAATTTATTTAGACTAGGGCTTTTGGTCATATAAACAAATATTCACCAAGGATTTTATCCCTAGAATCTTACTATAGACATTACAAATATTTTGGTCATAAACCATAATTTAGCAAACCCTAAAGGTCTAGGGCTTCATTTTAAACATTAACAACAAACCCTAAAGGACTAGGGTTTTATTATAACAATACCAAGACTCTAAATAAGACAATAATATTTCTAGATTAGAGTTACGAACATCGCAATGTTTAAAAAAATCACGATTTTTTCAAGGCAATGATTTTATTAGTGATTTTTTCAAAAAATTCGTGATCCAATTAGTAAAAATCACCGGGGCAAAAAAAACGATTTTTTTTTTTTTTTTTCATTTTGCATTGAGAGGGCTAAAGAGGAGAAAAGTGAAAGAATTTAGCATGCAAAGCAAAAAAAAAATCAAGTTTGGACCAAATTTCTTCAGCAAAGCATGGTTTTCAGGTATGGGCATCAAATTTGGCCATGTTTTTTTATTTTTTCTTGTTTTTCCTTGGGTTTCTATCACCCATTTATTTTCCATGATTTTTGTTTGGATTTGAGTGTGTTTTTTTTTTTCATTTTTATTCCATTTAGTGGAGAGGGTGTTTTTGGTAAAAAATAATGAATCTTGAGTGTTAGTTTTATTTGTTTAATTTCTTCTTTTGCCCTAGATTTTTTCCATCATTTTTGCTTGGGTTTGAATGTTTTTTCTTGCCATTATTGTTGCATTGAGTTGAGGGTTTTTTTTGGTCAAAAATTCAAAATGTTGTATGCTAATTTTAATTTCATTTGTTTAACTTGCAATTCTTCTTGTGCCTTAGGTTCAAACTTTGAACTTCAATTTTACATTAAAACTCAAGATTCAACAAAGTTACAAACATGCCAAGGAAATTGGACCCTCTATGGGAATTTGGTGAACTTGATGGAGGGTTTGACAGATCAAATTTAACTTGCAAGTTATGTGGGCATCATATGACCGGGGGGGTATACAGATTTAAGTATCACCTTGCAAAAGTTCTTGGACATGAGTTAGGGCCTTACTCAAATAAAAATCTAGATATCATTCGAAGAGCCCTCAAATCATTGGAAGAAATAGAGACAACCAAATTGTCCAAGCCAGCTCCGAAGAATCAAATAACAGGGATTAGAATGTCAGGATTGGGAGGTGACCGTGAGAGTGGTATTGGTTCACTTCACATCAGCATCTACACCCAACCCACTAGCTACCTCATCATTTTTTGTTCCTAGAACCACACCTAATGCACAACCATCTATCTTGTCAGTTATTAAAAAAGGGAAAAGGAAGAAGTTGACAAGTAATTGGGCAAGTTTCTTCTTTGGAGTGGTATTCCTTTTAGCATTGCTAGGAACAATCCATTTTTCCAGCCCACTGTTGATGCTATTGCTATTGTTGGCCCAGGGTACAAAGTCCCTTCATATGATGACTTTAGAGGGCCCATTCTTCAAAATTAAAAGGTTGACTGCACTAATAGATTGGAGGAGTTTAGGGAATCATGGGCACACACAGGATGCACTGTGATGTTAGATGATTGGACCAATCAAAAGTGTAGAAGCCTTACTAAATTCTTGGTTAATTATCCCAAGGGGACACTGTTTATGAAATCTATTGATGCATCTGCACATATCAAAGATGCACAGTTGTTATGTGGTTTGTTGGATGTGTTCATTCAAGAGGTGGGTCCATAACATGTTGTCCAAGTCATAACCAAAAATGATGCAAATTATGTTGTTGATGGAAAGATGCTTATGGAGAGGCATCCTAGCTTATTTTGGACACCTTGTGTTGCACACATCATTTGATTTGATGTTGGAGAAGATAGGAAAAAAAACATTTTGTCAAGGATATTGTTGAATCATAAAAAAAAACATTGCAAAATTTATAATCATGCATATGTTCTTCATTTGATGAGAACATTCATCAACAACAAGCAGTTGGTGTGCCTTACCATTACATAGTTTTCCATGTTAAAAATAGCAACAAGAAATGATAAAAATAGAATCTAGAATATTCCATTTTTAATTTGTCCTTGAATTAAAATTCGAATTTAGTTTCACTAGCTACTTGAAAAATAATTAATTAATTCATTATGGATTAATTAGTTGGAGAAATTCAAGTTAGAAGTCTTTGTGAAGTCATGCAACAATTATCCCTTAAATTAAGGAGATTATCCCTTAATTAAGGAGATAAGTTTGAGTTGTAATTAGTTAGCTCAGTTTACTGAGTAAAGACAAGTTAGATGAGTTCCAAACTGTTTGAGGAACTAATTGTGAGTTCAGTCAGTTAATGTATGCATGCATCCAACTAGTGTACTCTAGATAACTGAAGAATCCTTAACTCATGCATGTCTATTCTAAGAAAAACCTAGTTGATATTAAAGACATGGACAGTGTACTATTAGTTGCATGTTTTCTCCTATAAAGGAAACTCATGCATGCAGAAGGAAGAATATTCCTTAAGGATTGCGCAGTTTTACAGGGTGTGAGATCAGTGTGAGTGATCAATGTTACACTTGGTAACAGTAGGATCACCCAGGAGAAATAGTGCAAGGAAATAGGAGGCTTGGAGGGTTGAGGAGAAGGTTTGTGAGAAGGCTTGTTTTCCTGTGAGCATCCAGAAGGATTGTACTAAGAGCTGGTTAGATGTGAGAGCTAAAGCTTTGTGTAATAATGAGATATTTCCACCTTGTATGATAATACAGATAGTGGGGTTTTTAGCTGAGGCTTTCCCCAGAGTATTCTTCTGTGTTTCATGTGTATTGATTATTCTTCTTTGTTATATGCGTTCCGCTTGATCTTTCTCAAATCTATTAAGCATCTGCAAGTTTGATTGTAGAAGTAGATTAAGTATTTTGCTTTAGTTATATTGCATTATCAGGTTAATCTAGAGTGAGAATTTCTACATGGTATTAGAGCAAAGGTTATCAGAGCTGTGAACAATATATGGAGAAGAGAATTCGAAGTTTGAAGTTCGGGGTTGTAGGTACAAATCGAATTCATCTCATACTTCAGGTTGTTCAATGGCGTTCTATGGCTTGAGACTCGAGTATGCCTTGGATGGAAACTCGAATTACATAGCATGGAAAGATCACATTGAGGTTGTAGTAGAAGACAATGGTTTGAAGGATTTCATTGATCAAGAAATACCAAATCCAACTTCAACTAATGCATAAGAGTTGGCTGAGTGGAAGAAGTGTGTGGTGAGGGCAAGACAGATCATCCTTGAGGGAGTTTGAGCCCATATTGTCTCGAGTCTCCATGGAAAGGATACTCCATATTCAATGTGGAAGACATTGAAGGACCTCTACTAGAACAATAACGACCAGAGGAAATTGGCGCTCAAGGATAAGCTTCGAAGAATCAAGATGGAGAACGATGATACTATTTCCACATATCTTAACAAGCTCACCACTTGCATAGATGAGCTTAGCAGTGTAGGAATAACTATAGTCAATGATGATATGGTGAGTGTTGCTCTCCTCGGTCTTCCAAAGAGCTGGAATAGCTACCAGGACTCTGTGAATGGAAGAGAGAAACTGTTGGATTGGGAACGACTGTGGTCAAATCTCATGCAGGAGGAGATCAAGTGAAGCACTCGAGATGGTTCTTCATCAAAGAATGATGATGAAGAAAATATGGCCTTAGCAAGTAAGGCAAGGAAATGGAAGGGGAAGGTGTCCCATTCCAAATTGAATTCTTCTCATGGAGGGAAGAAGGTTGACAAGTCTAAATTGAGATGCTTTAATTGTCATGAGATGGGTCATTATGCGACTAATTGCCCATCGAAGAAGTCCAAGAAGGGATCCTCAGAAGGAATGGAAGGTGAGGCATTAGCCTCTCAGTTCGAAATGGACTTTACTCTCATCGCATGCATGGTGTCATTGATGATGGATTGTGGTTGGTGTCTTGATAGTGGAGCCTCATTCCACATGACCGGCGATAGAAGTTTATTAAGTACCTTGGAGGAGAAAGACCTCAAGATGCACATAGATATGGGTGATGATGAAACACATAGTGTTTCAGGAGTGAGCATGGTTGCTTTTCAGAGGGAGCATGGAGCTCTTATTACCTTGACAGATGTGAAGTATGTGCCTGGACTAAAGAAGAATTTGGTATCGATCATGACGTTGGAGGACAAAGGCTAAGATGTTGTCTTCAGTAAGGGAAGGGTTTTCCTTAAACACATCACTGTTGTGTGTGGAGCATGATTGTTCAGAGGTCTTTGTTTCAGCGGGATGTATACCCCCGGAAGTTTTGTACACCCCTCCACGCGGGGGGGTGCAGGGGGGACTTGTCCCCCCCGCGGGGGTCCAGGGGGGCCGATCCCCCCCGGCTGGGGGTCCGGGGGCCAGCGGTCCCCCAGTGGGGGCTCAGGGGCAGTGCCCCCGAAGCTAAAAACAGATGTAAATTTGCCTTGTAAAAGTATAGTAATTTCTAGTCAATCTGAGCCGTTCATTAGGCGGATGATCCGATGGTAGAACTTATGTTTAGTTTAGGGTTTTTTGCCCTAGAAGGCAACCCCTCTCTTTGTATGAGGGCATTGTATTTGAGGCTATGAGATAGATGTGTATTCTGAGTGTGAGCGGGAAACAGAGAGGTGAGACTGTGAGAGAAAACAGAGGATATTACAGCGGCTTTGCTGTAGGTTGTGTCTCTTCATTTGCTGGATAATAGAAAGGAAGGACTGGCTATTCGAGGTGGACGTAGCCCAAACTGGGTGAACCACGTATATCTGTGTCTCTCTTGTTTTGTGCGTTTTCTGTGTTTATATTTCTGCAATATTTTATGTGTTCCATTGCTCCGAATATATAATTTTCTAACAACTGGTATCAGAGCCGAAGGTCTATTTGGCTGATAAACTCGCAGGAAAGAAGGGTTCCTAGTTCGAGTGTGAGCAATGGCGGAAGATGGTAAGTTCAGGGTCGAGAAATTTAACGGCCAAAACTTCTCGCTGTGGAAGATGCAGATGGAAGATTATCTGTATCAGAAAGATCTATACCTACCATTGGGCGGAAAAACAAAGTAGCCGAAGGATATGGACGATGAAGAATGGAACATTCTCGATAGAAAGGCACTCAGAACAATACGGTTGTGCATTGCAGCGTCGGTCACCTTCAACATTTCTAAGGAAACAACGACAGAGGGTTTGATTAAGGCGTTGGAGAAACTATATGAAAAACCCTCGGCCTCAAACAAGGCATTTCTTATGAAACGGTTATTTAATATGAAGATGCGGAAGGTGGATTTGTTGCAGACCATTTAAATGATTTTAATATTGTTACAAGTCAGTTATGTTCTGTAGGGGTAAACTTTGATGATGAAGTTAGAGATCTGTTATTCTTGTGCTCATTACCAGAAAGTTGGAATGGTTTGGTAATGGCCATTAGTAACTCTGTTTCTGGATCTAGTACTTTAAAGTTTGATGATGTTGTCGGTGCTATCCTTAGCGAGGAAATGTGATGGAAAAGCTCCGGTGAGACATCGGGAAATGCTTTGAGTGCAGAGTCTAGAGGAAGAAAAATGGAAAGAGGAAAGAGCTCAGGATATCGCAGTAAGTCAAGGAAAGGCAGACCAAGTCCAGATCGGGGATAGTGTGCTGGAAATGCGGAAAGAAAGGACACCTAAAGAAAGACTGTAGATCTCGGAAGGGAAAAGAAGGAGATTCACAGCAAGAAAAAATCATGAAGCAAATGTGACAGGTGAGGTGTTACAAGATGCTTTGATTCTTTCTTTCGTAAATATTATTGATTCCTGGGTGTAGATTCAGGGGCCTCATTCCATGCCACACCTGATAAGAAATACTTTCATGACTATGTTCAAGGAGATTTTGGACAAGTTTGTTTGGGTGATGATAAACCCTATAAAATTGTTTGAATGGGTAAGGTTCTTGTAAATAGCAGAATGGAAACCAATGGCTACTAAAGGAGGTAAGGCATGTTCCAGATCTAAAGAAAAATCTGATTTCAACAGGGCAGTTAGGCGGTGAAGGTTGTGTGACAACTTTCACAGAAAAAGCTTGGAAGGTCACCAAAGGAGCCCTGGTAATAGCAAAAGGTGAAAAGGTTGGTACATTGTATTTATGCAATGGTATTTCTAACTCTGTTAATGCTTTAACTTCCAAAGGAGCAGATGCAGCATTATGGCATCATAGGCTTGGACACATGAGTGAAAAAGGGATGAAGATTCTTCACTCAAGGAATTTGTTGCCGGGTTTGAAGAATGTTGATTTGGACTTCTGTGAGAATTGCATTTATGGAAAACAGAAGAGAGTCAGATTTTTCAGAGTTGGGAAAGAAAAGAAGAATGAAAAATTGGAGCTTGTGCATACAGATGTATGGGGACTGCTCAGGTATTATCTCTCGGTGGCTCTGGTTATTATGTTACTTTTATTGATGATGCAACTAGAAAAACTTGGATTTATTGTATTAAGAATAAATCTGATGTATTTGATACTTTTAAGAAATGGAAAGTTTTGGTTGAGATTGAGACAGGAAAGAAATTGAAGTGTCTTAGATCAGAAAATGGAGGTGAATATTGCAGCAAAGAGTTTGATAGGTACTGTTCAGAGCATGGAATTCGCAGAGAGAAGACAGTTCCAAGAACACCACAAGAAAATGGTGCGTCAGAAAGGATGAACAGGACAATCATGGAGCGTGCAAGGTGCATGAGATTGCATGCAGGATTACCTTTACAGTTTTGGGCAGATGCTGTAGATACTACTCTTTATCTAATAAATATAGGGCCTTCAAGTTCCTTGGATGGTGGTGTTCTAGAGGAAGCATGGACAGGTGAAAAGGTAAACTACTCATTTTTAAAGCCCTTTGGTTGTGAGGCCTTTGTCCATATTGATAAAGAAAATAGAACAAAGCTTGAAGCAACATCAAAGAAATGTACCTTTATTGGATATGGTGTTAATGATTTTGGTTATTGCTTATATGATTACGAAAATCACAAAATAATTAGGAGAAGAGATGTAATATTCAATGAAAAGGTCTTGTATAAGAATCAGTTGTAGGAAAGGAAACAAGAAAAAGAAAACAAGGAATATGCAGTTCTTGATGAAATCACTGAACAAGTAAAGGTGCCTAAAAATAATAATAATCAACAACCACCACAACAGCAACAGGCACCCCAAACACCTGAAAGTGGTGTTAGAAGATCTACCAGGACAAGTAGACCCCCTGAATGATACTCTCCTTCATTATATTATTTATTGTTGACTGATTCTGGTGAACCCGAATGTTATGAAGAAGCAATGTAGGTTGAAAGTAAGAAGAAGTGGGAAGTAGCCATGGAAGAAGAGATGGACTCCTTAATGCATAACCAGACTTGGGACTTAGTCAGGTTGCCTGCAACAAAAACTACATTGAAGAATAAATGGGTTTACAGGCTCAAGGAAGAAGATGGAGGAAAACAGAGGTACAAAGCTAGACTTGTGGTGAAGGGGTTTGCGCAGAAGAAAGATATTGATTTTGATGAAATATTTTCTCTTGTTGTTAAAATTTCTTCAATCAGAACTATTTTAAGTCTAATAGTAGCTGAAGATTTACATCTTGTGCAGTTAGATGTAAAGACAACCTTTCTCCATGGGGATTTGGAGGAAGAGATATATATGCAGTAGCCACAAGGATATGAGGTAAAAGGGAAGGAGAAACTAGTGTGCAGGTTGAAGAAGAGCT
>APFE031215196.1:67933-83889 GCA_000404065.3 Pinus taeda | reverse complement strand
GGCAGCGCCCCCGAAGCTAAAAACAGATGTAAATTTGCCTTGTAAAAGTATAGTAATTTCTAGTCAATCTGAGCCGTTCATTACGCGGATGATCTGACGGTAGAACTTATGTTTAGTTTAGGGTTTTTTGCCCTAGAAGGCAACCCCTCTCTTTGTATGAGGGTATTGTATTTGAGGCGGCGATATAGATGTGTATTCTGTGTGTGTGAGCGAGAAACAGAGAGGTGAGACTGTGAGAGAAAACAGAGGATATTACAGCGGCTTTGCTGTAGGTTGTGTCTCTTCATTTTGCTGGATAATAGAAAGGAAGGACTCTCTGTTCGAGGTGGACGTAGCCCAAACTGGGTGAACCACGTATATCTGTGTCTCTCTTGTTTTGTGCGCTTTCTGTGTTTATATTTCTGCAATATTTTATGTGTTCCATTGCTCCGTAATATATAATTTTCTAACAATCACCATGGGATAGGTGAAGTAGATCGGTTCATGATTCAAGAACCTATATGCTCTTGAGGTTCAAGATGCATGCAAAGCCTTGAGGAGAAGGGAAAATGTTAGAGACTTGGTGGTTGAGAGGGAGAGTAAATTACCTCTCAACATGTAGCCCCATAAGAAGCCTCAGACAATTATGGAGGAGCCACAATTGGAGATGTTGAGAGGAGGCCGAGTGGAGGCATTCACTCATGCAGAGACCTCGAGTAAGGGGAAATTTTGAGCCAAGTTAGCAGAGGGATTACATGCAGCCATACTTAGTGTGAGGTGGGGCGATGTGAAGTGATAGTCTCAAGAAGGCTAAAATTGGGCAGGGTCCATTGAGAGGTTTTATCTCATGGATCGTACCTTGCTACGGGAGCCCAAAGTACATAGTAGCGAGATGAATGAGTGGGATTGATGCAGTCAGAGATCAAAGTGAAAAAGGCTAGAGAAGTTAGATACTGAAGAGGAAAGAGAAGGATTGACAACAGTGCAGAAAGGCTGAGTCAACAAAAGCACAGAGTTTTCAATTGACAAAGGCAATAGCAGTTAGAGACTTTGATGACAGATGCATCATACTAATTAGGTTGGATGTTTTTTTGTTTCTCTTGTTGCAGGAGAAACAACACTAGAGAGAAGTGTTGCATGCAGAACATTCCAAAGGTTCATGATCGGGATCGAGTTGAATTCCTTTCTTGTTGAAAGGGAGTGTTAAAAATAGCAACAAGAAATGATAAAAATAAAATCCAGAATATTCGATTTTTAATTTGTCCTTGAATTAAAATTGAGAATTTAAATTCAAATTTAGGCTCACTAGCTACTTGAAAAATAAATAATTAATCCATTATGGATTAATTAGTTGGAGAAATTCAAGTTAGAAGTCTTTGTGAAGTCATGCAACAGTTATCTCTAAAATTAAGGAGATTATCCATTAATTAAGGAGATAAGGTTGAGTTGTAATTAGTTAGCTCAGTTTACTGAGTTAAGTCTAGTTATATTAGTTCCAAACTGTTTGAGGAACTAATTGTGAGTTCAATCAGTTAATGCATGCATGCATCCAACTAGTGTACTCCAGATAATTGAAGATTCTCTCATCCTTAACTCATGCATGTCTATTCTGAGAAAGACCCAGTTAAGATTAAAGACAAGGACAATGTACTATCAGTTGCAAGTTTTCTCCTATAAAGGAAACTCATGCATGCAGAAGAAAGAAGGTTCCTTGAGCATTGCGTAGTTTTATAAGGTGTGAGATCAGTGTGAGTGATCAATGTTACACTTGGTAATAGTAGGATCACCCAAGAGAAACAACGTAAGGAAATAGGAGGCTTGGAGGGCTAAGGAGAAGATTTGTGAGAAGCCTTGTTTGCCTGTGATCATTTAGAAGGATTGTACTGAGAGCTGGCTAGCTGTGAGAACTAAAGCTTTGTGTAATTCTGAGATATTTCCACCTTGTATGATAATACAGATAGCGAGGTTTTTAGCTGAGGCTTTCCCCAGAGTATTCTTTTATGTTTCATGTGTATTGATTATTCTTCTCTGTTATATGTGTTCTGCTTGATCTTGCTCAAACCTATTAAGCTTCCGCAAGTTTGATTGTAGAAGTAGATTAAGTATTTTGCTTTAGTTATATTTCATTATTAGGTTAATCTACAGTGAGAATTTCTACATGCCACCAATTTCATATCTCGTCAATACCTCTTGAATTCTATGTGGGATGTGAAGAGAATGTTTATTTCAGAGGAGTGGTGTGCTTTGGCATTTAGCCGCAAACCAACAAGAGAGGCCATATGCAGGTTAGTTTCATACCAGGAAATATTCTGAGTGAGAGTGCAAGAGGTGTGTAGCATTACTGAACCTTTGGAAAAGGTTCTTTGATTAGTTGATGGAGACAAGCCCGCAATGGAATACTTGTATGAGGCCATGGATAGGGCCAAAGAATCTATTTAGAGCTACTATGATGATAAGGGGGATGAGGGGTTTGAGAAACAACAAACTCCTACAGGAAGTGATTAATGAGCGATGGAACAAATACACTCCAACGTCCCATTCATGCTGCAAGGATCTACCTGAACCACACATTTTCTTACTCAAGTGGTTTCTTATTTGATTCTGAGGTCATGGATTGATTCTTCACTTGTGTTTAGAGTATAGTACCATCTCCAGCAGAACGTCTAGAAATATCCAAAGAAATGGAGATATACAGGATATCAGGTGGCACATTTAGCTTTGACATGGTTGTTGTCGATAGGAAGACTAAAAGTCCAGGTAAGCTTTAGTTTGTTTCAAATTTCATTGTCTCTTCAAGTTCATACTTTGCTTCAACTTTCAACTTTCATTTTCTTTCTTATGTTTATCTTATTTGTTGTAGATGCATGGTGAAGAAGCTATGGTGGAAGAGTAACCAATCTCTGAAGGCTTGCCATTCGAGTGCCTAGCCAAACATGCAGCTCCTCGGGATGCGAGCACAACTGGAGTATATTTGAAAAATACACGCCATGAAGCACAACATGTTAAAAAATTCCAAATTTCTAATTAATTTTTTGAATTCATTAATTAATATTTTTTTTATAATTAATATTTTTATTATTTATAATTTATTAATTTATGACCCTTGTACAGTTGGAGTCCCAATGACTTAATGACATGGCCTGCATCTACTACAATATTCGATTATGGGTGAGGCAACTTGAGAGGACACCTGATGTGGAGGCCATCTCATTGGATGGGATTGACACCACTACTGCATGGAGGGTTGAGGCCGAGAGGCCTATCATGGATTCAACCCCTAATTGGTTAGAGCAAGAGGTAGTGGAGGGGGTAGAGGAGGAGGATGAGGAGGAGGAGCAACAAGAAGAGGAGGTGACACCACCTACCCCATTCACAATTAGAGGACGTGTTCTAACTCCCATAGCTCTTATTTCTTCAGCTTCTAGAGCACAACAAATTCAATGCCAGCTCCACTGCCTTCTTCATCTAGAGGGAAAGTTGTTGCATTTTCTCGCAAGAGGGGCAGAGAGAATCAGTAGTATTATTTATTTGGTTCATTTCATTGTATATGACATTATGAATCATGATATAAGATACATTATTATATTTTTTGTTGATATTTTGAGGCTAAGTTGGGACTCAAGACTTAGTATTCAAGACATGATTCATTGTTATGTGTGATGTAGCACTAGAAATGATATTACACATCTTATATATTAGTTATTTTTTCATATTTATGTTTCAATGCATTTAATTTATGTTGTGGATGCTTTAGATATTAAAAAAATTGAAAAAAAATGAATATTTTTGTTTTGCCGATTTTTGCCAATTTTTACCAAATTTTTCTCGATTTTTTCCAATTTCGGACCCTCGCCGATTTAATCCCGATCACCCTGTTCTCAAAATTGTTATGGATTTCATAATTAACCATAAGTATTCTAGGATTTCATAACTATAGAAATACCCTTAGGTTAGGGTTTTATAGAGAACTTTTTAGGGTTCCATACGAAAGACAAAAATATAATGAGGGTAGATTCAATCTAATGATTAATCAACCAAACAAGAATCTCTTACGATTCAAAACCCTAGACATAATAATGTGTATAGCAAAATTTAAAAGAAGAATTATCGTCCCTTTATATAAATATATCTTTGTAACAAAGCTTATACGCTAAGACATACCTTGGGTTGTTTCTTAACAAACCAAGTAGGACATCAATGCTTGAAAGATTTCAATAGAACTCTTTCACACTTCAAGTCTATCCTTCGAAGTATTATCCATGATCCTTGGGAAAAGAACAAGCTTTCCTAACCAATAAAAATATAAAGAGAAAGGTTATTAGCATATAATACAAACACATCTTGATAAGAGAGGGAAACCAAACATAAAATATAACACAAGGAGTAAGATACTTACCTTTGGTAAAATGGTGAGGGATCCCTCTTAATCCAATCTTGAGAAATACCTACAACTTTATATAAAAAATGTGTTCTAACAATACTTGTTACAACTACAAATTCTAGAGATAAAAACATAAAGGAAAACAATTCAAAACTTAGAGTAGAAGACCAAGGGAGGATATGTCTAAGGGAGGACTTAGTAGTATAAGTCCTTGACTTTTGATTATTCTCTAGTCTTGTTCTTCTTAGATGGAGCTTCATCACCGATATTTGATTGACCCCTGTTTCTTTTCTTATTTCATGGATTCTTGGGACAATGGCTCTGGTAATGTCCCATCTTGTGGAAATTTTAACATTCAACCTTGGATAGGTCCATTTTTTTCTTTGATCCTTTTAACTTCGTGAAGGTTCCCTTGTTTTTGTGACGAGTAGAGTAAGCATTCAAGGCATTTTCTTCTTCATTCTCTTTTTTGTTGTTTACCATCGATATTTTGGCTTGTTTTTGACACATGCATTCCACATTTGTTCAAATGTTGGCATATACTTCCAACTGTTGAGCCTTGATGCAAAGGCACTCCAAGATTTAGGTAGTCCTAGAAGGGCAATAATACTTTATAAAGTATGATGAAACATTATCATCATACAAAGTATTTGTATTATTGCCCTTCTACAAGTATCATGAAATAGTATCATCATTTGTCATCTTAACATTTCTTAGTTCATTCTTGAGGCTTGCTATTTGACCAATGTTCTTAATTGTGAATAACTTGGAGAGAGCCTCATACATTTCTTGAGCGGAATTTATGTTTGATATGTATGGAATTAAGTTATCCTTAATTCCATCCATTATTAGATTCATAGCCACGATTTCAAGTTCTCTAAAATTTAATTTATCTGCATTACTTGAATCATCAGTAGGATTTTTTACTTTTCCTTGAATAATATCTAAAACTTTATTCTTTTCGAAAATGAGATCAATTCTCTTTTACCAGGTCTTGTAGCTGGAGGCTCCTTCTAGTTTTTTTCTCCCTCCATTGACTTAGTCATTGTTCCTCTAAATAGTAGGCTTGTCTTCTTGTGTGATATCCCTTTTCTTGATCTCCTTTCTCCTCAATAGATCCTTTAACCTTCCTTTTTCTTCCTTCTTCACCTTAGCTTTGAAACCATGTTAGAAAATCAAAAACGCAGAAAGATTTTCTATGTTGATAATTACTTGTGATATTCTTATGTTCTTATTAATTTTTGTATGTTCTTATTTTATCTTTGTTCCATCAAGAAATTATCAAAAGAAAAACATGAAGATTAGGGACACTGGATGTAGGCGAACAACTAGGGATAAAACCCCTATATAGGGAAAACCCAATCAAGGACTCTTCCTTTAGTAATTTAGATTGAGATGGACCAATACCCTAGATCAATAGACTTTCCTCCTCCACCAAGTCATCCTTCCAACATGATATATAGTCGTCTCTTCTTATCCAACAACCCCAGCCCAACAACAATCTATAAATTCGACTTCCCAGTTGCAGAATTTCGACCCCCTGCAGCAGAATTTCAACCTCCTAGTTACTACAGAATTTTTCCCCCCTTCCCGCAGCTGCATAACTTTACATGTGTGGGAAAGAGAGAAAATTTTAACTTCTTATGCTTATGAGAGACCTCCTTCTCCTTAGTTATCTTTCTTCCTCTTTTTCTTTGAAAGTCGCACTTTTTCTAGCCCTAGAAGTTGCAAATCGAACTTGTTGAGTGAGTGATAAATGAGGTCGAATTGTTGGCTTTATATAGTGATTTTGTTGCCCATTTTTAGGCCGACTTGTCTAGTTTTGAGGCCGACTTGGTGGAGGAGGATTAGAAGACTTATTTTAATATAAAATAAATATCTTTTATGACAAACAATTCCCAAGAAGGGTTATTTACATTATGACATGGACAAGGACACTTGACACAAACCCTAGAAGCCTGCAACAGATGGTTTGACCTAAAAATAATTGACCTAAGATGAAACCCATGCTTTAACAAGTCAAACTTAATAATAATAAAATCATTTTCTTTCTTTTGAAAATACAATATATTGATACTTAAATATGTTTATGAAGATTGAACCTAGTTATATTCTTCAATAAGGAGAAATAGGAAAGAGAAGAGAAATAATACCTACTAGCTAAGGAGTTTACAACGTACTAAAATCAATGCAAAAGGGAAACCAATCCAAATATGGTTTGAATCCTAAAGAAGGGTGCCATGACGTCTACCTAAATAATTTCTCAAGAAATTGCCTTCTTCCATATGACCATATGATGAAGCATGAAAACTCGGAGTCTCTCTCTCATGGCCTAGTTTGACTCAATAGGAAAATTCCATACCTCCAAACTATAATGGGTTGTTGATCATTGAAACTGGTCAGAGTCTCAAAGACAATATTTGAGGAAAAATCCTTCCCATCATTTTTGTAGATGTGGCAATCCTGTTTTAAATAAGGAAATTAAAAAAAAAAAATTACAGATAGAAAATGCTCGAGGTGATATTAGGCTTGGTATCAAATGAGTATTAATAGTGATATAATACAACATTCACATAAGCATATATAAAATTTGCATATTTATCAAACATCATTTTCTAGCATAATAGAAAGTAAAGCATCACACGTTTGGAAAGATGAAAATAAACATGGACTGCATTTGAAAAGAAATTTAAAGTATCATTGCATTTAAATTGATAGGTATTAAAGGAGTTACAAACTTGAAATATTAATCTTAAAATTCAAAGTTAAATGATCAAATGAGCTATGAACTCCTACTAGTTCTTGCGGAACCTAGAAAAACATATAGATGCTCGAATAAAAATTTATAATATCCAGGAAATTAAAATACATTTGTCGATTTAAGGATTGGGATGGGGCTCTTTTTGACCATATAAATAGGAAAAGGGACTTGGAAGAGAAAATAAATTGCAATTAGGAATCAACCTTAAAACTCAAAAGACTTTGAAGTGAAAAGGTTGATGAATACTAAATGGAAATAAATAATTAAGGAAAGGAAAGACAAAAATGGATAGATCACTTATAATGCCAAAAAATACCTCTCTTTTGTTCACTCGTTGAAGTCTCCATTTATTTTTGAATCATGTTGAATAAAACCTAACTATTCCAATTGTCTTTGAATTGCTGAAATCAGTTCCCTTCAAAGATTTTATGTACTGCACTTTCTAAGCACTGTGTGATGAAGTGTCATAAAGGTGCCACAACGATTTCACGCCTTACTTGAACATTGGAGAATTCTTCTTCGATTTCATCTAGTTTGGCACTTAGCCAATGTGTCACATTTTCTTGATCATCATTCTTATTGGTGTAGTTGACTAACTACTTTTGAATATCTTCATTTAAAAGGTTTGTGGTTGTTTCAAAGGTATCCACCCATAAAATATACATTTCATGTAACTTCTCTTTTCTTTTTTTTTTTCTTTTTCTTCTTTTAATATGGCATCAATCACCATATATGGTCCATTTAATTCCTTTTCCACATCAACAAATCTAAAGAATATATCAATCCTTCTTGTACTAACATTATCACAATCAATAATAAATTGTATTAGAGAATTTTTTCTATCATTATAACAAACCCTTATGTATTTGAGACATGCTTTTGAGGGGAAATTCTATTATTTTCTCTACATCTCGTTCATGTCTTTGACCCTAGCAATAAAAACACTTAAAGAATTTTTATTGACATACTCATTAGACTCCAGATATTTTTGTAGAATTGTTTTATAATAAGTAATTTTAGAGGAAATAAGAATTGAATTATACTAATTACCATGATTGTAGGATTACAACAAGTCTTGTGTTAATGTTTTCAACCATAAATTTCCTTATATTTGCTAATAGACTTTATGTTCCTATCATCTTTGTACTCGGTTCAACAAATTATTCATTTGGTATCTATGTACTTAACAATTCAACAAATAGAGGTATAGAACATAAAGCAACTTCAAACTCCTTTATTTTAATAATAAGGATTATTTTCTTTTCACAACTTGGTCTAAAACATTCCTCCTCTATGCATCCTTCTCTAACTCACTCTCACACTAAACCAACCATCACCCAACTCCAAAATGGATAATAGAAAACATTAGGGGAAAATTCCACTTTTGTCCCGAGATCAAGGGTGCACAAAGTTGATGAAATCCAACCATTATCACCACTACTTGTGCACTTAATGTGTTCACACCCACTAGAGGACTTTTCCAACCAATTCTGACATTTTTTAATTAGTATAGAAGCTTCTATGAATATACAAATCGAAATACTTTGGAAGTGCGTGATGAACGCAAAGAAAATTTCGTCCAAATCCATATCCACACCCAAAAAACTAGCAAATATTGGTTATAGCCACACACATAAAACTACCAAATTTCGGTCGGAGCCTTCCAACCGCATGCACAAGCTGACATCCCTGTGGTTGGGGTAGTGCATAAGGAAAAATATAATACCCTCAACTATGAACCTCGGCCACATGTTGGATCACCTTCTCCAACATATGTGCATGCCTCCAAACCTCTGTCAAGCCTTGTAACACAACTGCAAATACATCAAACATGTCTCCCAAATGCTACTACCTTGTTGATCTAAAGTCCAACAATCAAGGGTTGAATTGTTTTCCAACAAGTCATCTGATCTCTTTCTAATGCATGCACAAGTTGCAACACATCTAAACACAGTTTTTAGCACCTCTGCAACATCATCATTAGGCCAACACATTGTTGCAACAAGTCATCCTCCAGTTCCTACACTAGGTTCTTGCACTAGATCATGAAAAAGAACATAAATACCACTAGCACATGAGGAACCATCAAGCACACACTACCATCATCTAAGCATCTAGGTTGGAATTATAAGGTTAACATTAATGCCAACACAACCAACTCAATCAACTGCAACCATACTACAAGGATGGCATCAATACAACAACTAGGCTACATAGGGTTGACATCAATGCCAACATGAGCTAGCTACCATCATGAAACCAATACCAACATCACTTAGTTTTAGCCATGAACACCATAATGTCAACAATTTCCCCCTTTGGCATTGGTGGCAACCACACATAATATCCAGACCAATTCCTTCTAACGCTCCCCCTTTGACATCAATGGAAAAGGGTCAACTCCATCAGATAAGTCAATGAAACTCAAGCACAAGTACTAGAGAAATTGATCTCTATATGGCTGAAAAATTATGCACATCAACCAATATCCATGCCTCTCATATTAGCAGCAAGCAACACATTACCAGTGAGCATTCAGAGCATCATATCCAGCAAAACACCTCTAACAGTAACAACAATATGCACTAGCAACCATAAGCAACATCAATGACCAACATCACACAATATGCAACAACATGCACATTAGGCATCAACAAACACTGTCCATAGCAACCACATAACAACAACATAAATGACTATCATCAACCTCTCTACTCATAACATGAGGTTAAGAACCCCAAAAGTCAAAGCGTAACATGAGGCATACCATGAACACCTCCAAGCGAACCATAATGCCAACAATGGATGGCTGAAATAAATAGGAACATAGAATGCTCCCCCAAAACAATGAACATATGCCTTCTCCAAAATCAACTCCAACCTGCAATGAACCACTTCTGCCACAAACATTGCTTCCTTGCTAAGAAAGAAGCATAAGGTGGACCAAAAATTCCACATGACCATGACTGAATGACATAAACATTAATACATACATGGTTGTGGTAGTGACGTAAGAGACCTCATACATGACCATTACAGACCTCGTGACTCATGACTAGATGACCAATGCCAAATATAATACAAGTACATAACATCATGAGCATTTTACAATAAATAACATTGTCGATATCATCATCTCCTATTGATCATTGACTGAAATATGACACATCATGGGTGTTAAATCATCATTAGCCCATACATGTGGCTACAATAAGACTCCACCATAACACACCTTACACCAATATGACTCAATATACTAAGGACCAAACTTTCAACCAATATAAAATGATGATACAATGATAAATACATGGATTAAATCATCAACATATAACATCCCATACATAGTTGGTCTATGTATCAAGTCATTGTGCATGTAATTTTCACATTGTTCTCATGCTAGGGTGGCTGAAATATGGTCAATGAAAGATGAAATAAGGTTGATATACAAATATTTTACATTAATAAATAGTAAATACAACAGTTGCAAGAAAGTTGAAAGAAAATAAATCTAAACATAAAGAACATGCCTTGGAAACATAGCTATCCATGACCATAATATACCTCATGAATATGTTGATCCTGTTGATTTGAAAATGCATGGTTGAATTAGATCAAACTCATTTATGTTAGTACTCCTCCCCTTAATACCATGCTATATATATATATATAGATATAGATATAGATATATATGCAGTCAAGTAGATCTATCATGCAAGAATGGACTGTAGTAGTGGTCGATCTCTCCTATTCTAAATCTGATGAGGAAAAGTACTCCCTTGGTCTCCTCTTTCCACTCACTCTTCCCTTCAACACATACACATTATCTGGTGTCTTTACTCCCCTGGAAATAACTCCCTTTGATCCTTGCATGTAGTTGTTAGTCTAGAAATATCAACTCTAAGAACCTTAATATTATCCTCATCTTCTCTAGGCACTTCAATATGATCAAAATCTGAATCATCAAAATTGTAACTCAAGAGAAAATAATCATTATTTATACCTTTGGATTCATGAATTTTTTATTTCTGCAAATTTTTGGTTGAACCACTTGCACTAGGAAAACGAGACTCTTGTGGTAGAGATTCTTGTTTTTGAAGGCCCTTCTTTTTCTGAGATTGTTTCCTCTTGTTTTTTGCCATAATCCCACGATCTAATCTCCAGTGATAAAGTTGTAATCAAGAGCCTTGCTATGATAACAATTGTTGGAATCCTCCAGCACCACTGAGAGGGAAGGTGAATCAATAGTGTGTCTTATTAAACTTTTTCACCAAATTAAACTTCCATACTAAATCACATATATTAATCAGCAACACATTATATCATCACATCAAGAGAAACAATGTAAGCGACTAAATCAAACAACCATGAGAGAAAAAATACATAACACATCAAAACACATCCACACAAGCAGACACAAGATATCTAGTGGAAACCCTTCCAATTGAAAAACCACCCTTATTGTTGTTGCACTGCTCTGAATCTCTATTATGTCAATAAATGGTATTTTACATAAATTTTCTGACTCCCATCAGCTAGGAGACTCGACCTCATATACAATTAGTTGACCCCCATCATCCGAGAGACTCGATTCTACTGATCAACTGAGAAGACTATGTTCTCACACGGATCAACGTGTTGGGTGTGGAGCCTGATTATCTTCTTTATTCAGAGGTATCGCCACATTGGACCACAATTCATAATGGGGTAGCAATGTTGCTCGTTTATTCACCGCCAGGGGGGAAACGCCGATTTTTATGAGGCCCCCCCCCCCACCCTCCCCCTCCCCTACCCGGCGAGGTTTCAAGGGCAGCGCCCTCGAAGCTAAAAATAGATGTAAATTTTCCTTATAAAATATTGTAAATTTGTAGTCAATCTGAGCCGTTCATTAGGCGGATGATCTAACGGTAGAAGTTATGTTTAATTTAGGGTTTTTTCCCCTATAATGCAACCCCTCACTATATATGAGGGAATTGTATTCCAGCTATGTAGATGTGTATTCTGAGTGATGAAAGAGAGAGGAGATTGTGAGAGAGAAAAGAGGAAATTACAAAGGATTTGTTGTAGGTTCTATCTCTTCATTTTGTTGGATATTATAAAGGAAGGATTGGTTATTTATCCATGGACGTAGCCCAAATTGGGTGAACCAGATATATCTGTGTCTCTCTTGTCTTATGTGTTTTCTGTGCTTATATTTCTGCAATATTTTATGTGTTCCATTGTTCTATAATATATAATTTTTTAACAACTAGAATCAGAGTCAAAGGTCTATTTGACTGATAAATTCGCAGGAGAGAAGGGTTCCTGGTTCGAGTGGGAGCAATGGTAGAAGATGGTAGGTTTATGGTCGAAAAATTTAAAGGTCAAAATTATCAGATGTGGAAGATGTAGATTGAAGATTATATGTATCAAAAAGATTTGTACCTACCATTGAGCGCAAAGACAAAGAAGTTGATGAGTATGATAGACACATAATGGGATATTCTCGACAAAAAAGTACTAGGAACAATATGGTTGTGCCTAGCGGCATCGGTAGCCTTTAATATTTCCAAGGAAATGACAAGAGAGGGTTTAATGTCGGAATTGGCCAAACTATATGAAAAACCCTCCGCCTAAAATAAGGTATTTCTTATGAAACATTTATCTAATATGAAGAAGTCAGAAAGTGGATCTGTTGCTGATCATTTAAATGAATTTAATATGGTTACCAATCAGTTAAGTTATGTAGGGGTAACCTTTGATGATGAAGTTGAGACTCTATTATTTTTGTGTTCATTGCCATAAAGTTGGAATGGTTTAGTTATGGCCATTAGTAATATTGTCTCTGGATCTAATACGTTAAAGTTTGATGATGTTGTCGGTGAAATCCTTAGTGAGGAAATGCAAGGGAAAATCTCTAGTGAGACATCAGGTAATGATTTCACTTCAGACACTAGGGGAAGAAAAATGGAAAGAGGAAAGAGCCTAGGATTTCATAGTAAGTCAAAGAAAGGCAGATCCAAGTTCAAATTGGGGATAGTATGCTGGAAATGAGAGAAGAAAGGACACCTGAAGAAATTCTAAAAGTCTCAAAAGGGAAAAGAAGGAGACGCAAAATAAGAAAATAATCATGATGTGAATGTGACAGATGATGTCTTGCAAGACGCTTTGATTCTTTTATTAGAAAATATTATTGATGTCTGGGTGGTAGATTCAGGGGCCTCATTCCATGCCATACCTAATAGGAAACGTTTTCATGATTATGTTCAAGGAGATTTTGGACAGGATCATTTGGGCAATGATAAACCCTGTAAAATCATTAGAATGGGTAAATTTTTCATAGAATAGAAAAATGGAAACGAATGGTTATTGAAGGAGGTAAGGCATGTTCTAGATCTGAAGAAAAATCTAATTTCAACAGGGAATTTGGGAAGTGAAGGTTGTGTAACTACTTTTACAAATAAAACTTGGAAGGTCACTAAGGGAGCCATGGTAATAGAAAAAAGAGAAAAGGTTGGTACATTGTATTTATGCAATGGTATTTCTAATTCTGTTAATGATTTAACCTCTATAGTAGCATATACAACATTGTGGCATCATAGGATCAGCCACATGAGTGAGAAGGGGATGCAGATTATTCACTTAAGAAATTTGTTGCCAGGTTTCAAGTATGTTGATTTGGAATTTTGTGAGAATTGTGTTTATGGAAAACAAAAGAGAGTCAGATTTTCGAGAATTGGGAAAGAAAAGAAGAACGGAAAATTAGAGCTTGTGCATATAGATGTATGTGAACCTACTCAAGTATCGTCTCTCAATGGCTCTCATTATTATGTTACTTTTATTGATGATGCAACCAGAAAAACATGGATTTATTGTATTCAAAGTAAATCTGATGTATTTGATACTTTCAAGAAATGGAAATCTTTGGTTGAGAATGAGACATGAAAAAGGTTGAAGTGTCTCAGATCAGACAATGGAGGTGAATATTGCAGCAAAGAGTTTGATAAGTATTGTTTAGAGCATGGAATTAAAAAAGAGAAGACAGTTCCATGAACATCACAAGAAAATGGTGTGTCAGAAAGGATGAATAGGACGATCATGGAGCATGCAAGGTGCATGAGATTGCATGCAGGATTTCCTTTACAATTTTGGGCAAATGTTGTAGATGTTGTTGTTTATCTAATAAATAAAGGGCTTTCAAGTTCCTTGGATGATGGTATTCCAGAGGAGGAATGAATAGGTAAAAAAGAAAACTACTCATTTTTAAAGACTTTTGGTTGTGAAGCCGTTGTCCACATTAATAAAGAAAATAGAACAAAGCTTGAGGAAAAATCAAAGAAATGTACCTTTATTGGATATGGTGTTAATTATTTTGGTTATCACTTATATGGTTATGAAAGTCACAAAATCATTAGACGCAGAGATGTCATATTCAATGAAAAGGTTTTGTATAAGGACTAGATGCAGGAAAAGAAACATGAAAAAAAACAAAGCATACAAAGTGCTTGATGAGATCATTGAAAAGGTAAAGGTGCTTGAAAATCATAATGATCAACAACCAGAACAACAACAATGACAGGCACCTCAAACACCTGAAAGTGGTGTTAGAAGATCTACCAAGATAAGTAGACCCCTTGAACGATACTCTCCTTCATTATATTATGCATTGTTGACTCATTCTGGTGAAGTAGAATGTTATGAAGAAACAATGCGGGTAGAAACTAGGAAGAAGTGGGAGCTAGCCATGAAAGAAGAGATCGAATCCTTGGTACATATCTAGACTTGGGACATAGTCAGGCATCCTACAGGTAAAACAACATTGCAGAATAAATGGGTTGACAGGTTGAAGGAAGAATATGGAGGTAGAAAAAGGTATATAGCTAGACTTGTGGTGAAGGGGTTTGCATTGAAAAAAGGTATAGACTTTGATGATATATTTTCTCATGTTGTTAAAATGAATTCAATTAGAACTATTCTAAGTCTAGTAGCAATTAAAGAATTACATCTTGATCAGTTAGATGTAAAGACGACCTTTCTCCATGGGGATTTGGAGTAAGAGATCTATATTCAACAACCACAAGGATATGAGGTCAAAGGGAAGGAGAAACTAGTGCACAGGTTGAAGAAGAGCTTGTATATCTTAAAATAGGCTCCAAGGCTGTGGTATCTAAAATTTGACAAGTTTATGTCTGAACAAGGTTATATTAGATGTCACTTTGATCATTGTGTTTATCTCAAAAGGAAAAATGACGGTAGTTATATTATATTGTTATTGTGTTATAGCAGCTATATTATCTCAGAGTGAGTACATACAAAAGGTTGGAAAGATATAATATACAGAACGCAAAACCAGTTACTACACATTTGGCTAGCCATTTCAAACTAAGGAGATGTGTCCCAAGAATCAGGAAGAGATGGATTATATGTCTAAATTTCCATATGCATCAATAGTTGGAAGCTTAATGTATGCAATGGTCTGCACAAGGCCTGATATTGCACATGTAGTGGGAGTTGTAAGCAGGTACAAGAACAATCCATGAAAATAAAATTAGATGGCAGTGAAGTGGATTCTCAGGTATTTGAGAGGTAATACATATCAAACATTATGCTTTGGTGGTTCAAACATTGATCTATAGAGATATGTTGATGCAGATATGGCAGGCGATAAAGATAACAAAAGGCCCACCACAGGGTAGGTGTTTACTATAGGTGGTACAACTATCAGTTGGGTTTCAAAATTTCAAAGTGTTGTTGCACTCTCAACAACAGAAGCAAAGTATGTTTTGGTGTGTGTGGAGCATGATTGTTCAGATGTCTTTGTTTCAGCGGGATGTATACCCCAGGAAGTTTTGTACACCC